>JANRMT010062794.1:6657081-6668261 GCA_026402145.1 Polypterus bichir lapradei
GACGTCTGGGGACCGAGGAGACCAGTTTCTCAAGTTTAGAAATAGGAATGCTCTCCCATTCTTGTCTAATACAGGCCTCTAACTGCTCAATCGTCTTGGGCCTTCTTTGTCGCACCTTCCTCTTTATGATGCGCCAAATGTTCTCTATAGGTGAAAGATCTGGACTGCAGACTGGCGATTTCAGTACCCGGATCCTTCTCCTACGCAGCCATGATGTTGTGATTGATGCAGAATGTGGTCTGGCATTATCTTGTTGAAAAATGCAGGGTCTTCCCTGAAAGAGATGACGTCTGGATGGGAGCATATGTTGTTCTAGAACCTGAATATATTTTTCTGCATTGATGGTGCCTTTCCAGACATGCAAGCTGCCCATGCCACACGCACTCATGCAACCCCATACCATCAGAGATGCAGGCTTCTGAACTGAGCGTTGATAACAACTTGGGTTGTCCTTGTCCTCTTTGGTCCGGATGACATGGCGTCCCAGATTTCCAAAAAGAACTTCGAATCGTGACTCGTCTGACCACAGAACAGTCTTCCATTTTGCCACACTCCATTTTAAATGATCCCTGGCCCAGTGACAACGCCTGAGCTTGTGGATCTTGCTTAGAAATGGCTTCTTCTTTGCACTGTAGAGTTTCAGCTGGCAACGGCGGATGGCACGGTGGATTCTGTTCACTGACAATGGTTTCTGGAAGTATTCCTGAGCCCATTCTGTGATTTCCTTTACAGTAGCATTCCTGTTTGTGGTGCAGTGTCGTTTAAGGGCCCGGAGATCACGGGCATCCAGTATGGTTTTACGGCCTTGACCCTTACGCACAGAGATTGTTCCAGATTCTCTGAATCTTCGGATGATGTTATGCACAGTTGATGATGATAGATGCAAAGTCTTTGCAATTTTTCGCTGGGTAACACCTTTCTGATATTGCTCCACTATCTTTCTGCGCAACATTGTGGGAATTGGTGATCCTCTACCCATCTTGGCTTCTGAGAGACACTGCCACTCTGAGAAGCTCTTTTTATACCCAATCATGTTACCAGTTGACCTAATTAGTGTTTATTGGTCTTCCAGCTCTTCGTTATGCTCAAATTTACTTTTTCCAGCCTCTTATTGCTACTTGTCCCAACTTTTTTGGGATTTGTTGACACCGTGAAATTTTGAATCAACATATTTTTCCTTTAAAATGATACATTTACTCGGATTAAACGTTTGATCTGTCATCTACGTTCTATTACAAATAAAATATTGACATTTGCCATCTCCACATCATTGCATTCAGTTTTTACTCACAATTTGTTTAGTGTCCCAACTTTTTTGGAATCCGGTTTGTATATATAGTAATCCCCTTACATACGAATCTTCAAGTTATGAACTTTCAAAGCTGCAAACGTGCTCGTCCAACAAATTAAAAATTATTTCAATAAGTGAAAAATGAAAAATTGTACTATAACTTCAAATTTTGTGGCAGTGCATAAGTTATTTGGTATGTCTGCTGCTCGGCAGAACGCAGAACCCACGCTTTTATTGCTTACATTCTCAATGATGTGCGTGCATCCTCTACAAGTGGTTGTAGTTTTGGCTGTAACTCTGTTTACGTTGAGTTAACATGCTTTATTTCAAGCCCAAGATGTATGGAATTAAGCGCAAAAGCAGTGTTAATGTACTGCTAAGAAGCACCAGGTGATAACGATGGAAACAAAAGTGAAAATAATTGAAAGAGTAGAGCGTGGCAAAAAAATGGCTAACATCGTTCTTTCATATAACATGAACCATTCAAGCATCAGCACAATACTAAAGAACAAGGACAAGGTCATGGAACATAGATCATGGTATATATTTTTTGCTGTGTATGCCAGCTCGCTAGCCGTAACTGAGTCTACTAAGATCAGTTGACTTAAAACATGAAAAAAACAAGAACTTGGTTGTTTGTTGTGAAAATGCACTCAAAATCAAATCAAAAATATTGTGTGTAAATAATATATGGGTTACAGACTTGCACAAGAGGGAAGAAGGTCTAGATTTCCAAAAAAATGATCAGTTTTATTGTCATCTCAAAGTTATCTTCAGGCTGTGAGGAAAGACAAGTTTGTTAGTGGCAGTGCCCTCTCTTGTCCTGGGGTCATACTACTTACTTCATGTGAGCCAGGAAGATGACCCTCAGGAACACGTGATATTTGTGCCTGGGACATGAATTTATCTTGATGACTGATCACATCCCACTGCACTGCTTCTGCTCTCATAAGGATTCCAATGACCAGATTACCTGGTGATTTAACACTTTGCAACCTTATACATTCACGTTTCTACACAGGAAGGGATCCCTTTACACAAATGCTGATGTCCTATCTTGGGTCCACAACCTCTCGGTAAGGTCCTCCGCCAGGACCACTTACCACAGCAAAGCCAAGAAGATAATACCCAGGCACACATACATAACAATATATATAGAAAGGACGATTTCTCCCTTTTCACCTGCAAAAACCGAGCAGCCACCAGGAGGGGGCAAATGACCCAATTGCAGTGTCCAGTGCTCTCTCCATACTTCTGGTCAGGAACTCTATGAAGCCCCAAAAGTTGCTTTTTATAATGCCATTGAGCACACTTTTTGTTTAATGCTTTGCATCAATTAAGTGGTGGCACCTGGTTGATGCCCCAACATTTTGAAGTGGCTTGTGTAATTCTGTCCACTCTGCCTTAATATATACTGCTCAAAATTGAGATCTGATGTGTTTTCAAAGTGTTCCTTTAATTTTTTTGAGCAGTTTATATATACATATATATATAAAATCCAACGTCTGTCTGTCTGTCTATCTGTCCAGTTTTCACGTGAGAACTACTTCACGGATTTAGATTAGGCTTTTTTCTATAATTTGCTTGAACATTGATTTTGCGACTCTCTCATCATGCTAAGAATCATAGTTTTCTTGCAGGAGTGATAAGTATATTCATGCTAATCCAAGACAGAGGCTGTGGGCTGAGGGGAGGGAGAAGCATGACGTCAGGATTGGGGAGCTGGGCAGGGCCCTCCTTGCTGTCCTGTTTTACTACTACATGGGCAGAGCTGCGGGGGATACCTAGTTTTATATATATATATATAAAGTAAAAAAATATACATTGTATCTCCAAAACACATAGAGATGGTAGGAAATGTTGGGGTCCAGGATGGGATCCTACTTAATGTAAACAGATATCTACACAAAAATGGAAAGTGTGCAGGAGGAAAATGCAAGACATTGAAACCACCGTATAAGTAGTCCATCAAGTAATACCTCAAAATTATGGAGGTCTGTCTTACTCTGAAGCATATCCATTAAGGACCAGCCAGACCAGAAGGGTGGAGATGATGTCTGCAGCTGTCAGTGGCCTTCTCCTCTGTTCTAAAGACAAAAAAGGAGTTGCAATTATCAACTGTGTTACTCCATCACCCTTCTCTGGGGTTCTTACCTGAGAAAAGCCTCTTAAGCTCTCCCGAAAATTATGTGTTTGACGATAATATAAACAAATACTTGCAAATATTTTTTTTATTTTATTATTGGAGATAGTTGTATACATATACAGCTTGCTGCATTGCTCTGTGTGTGTGTGTGAGTATGTGATTATTTTGTTGGTGTTGTATTATTGTCAACTGTTCTGTGGAAACATGCAAGTAAGAATTTCATTGCACTGAGTACACATGACAATAAATTTGACTTGAGTATATAATGACTCATTGTAAGGCTGAATGGAAGATTTCTTCCACATAAACCAACAACTGTGCAACATGAGTGCCTATACTTTAGGTTCTTGCATAGGTCACTTGTATAATAATATAGAATAATTATAAAATGGCCCAAAAGTGTAAGAAAAAATGTTTTTATCTTCTGTGCAGTTTAGGTAAAGGCAAAATATTCTAAAATAATACTCTTCTCTAAAAACCAGCTAAAAGTGATTACACAACTGTAATCCAAATGCCATGTAACACTAAAGTACATGTAAACAGAAATCTCTATTTAATTGAAGGGTAATAAAATAATACTATGTTGCTGCAAAAGGTGGAATTAGGAAACATTATTTTATTAAAAAGAAACCCAAACATCAGTATGGAAAAACTAAGGTAGCAGAAAATACAAACAATTAACAATGACGAAGAAAAAAAGCAGACAAAGTCCTCAGTCCTTTAGAAAAGCAAAGTTAATATTTAGCTGACTTAGACCAACTGCTTCTGAACTAACTCTTAGCATCGAACAATATGATATGGCACACATTAATTGTATGACTTTGAAGAAAATCTTGATCAAGGAGGCAGTGCCCAGTGCTACAGAAAGCAAGGCACCAAGATGATAAAAAATGGCTTTAATGTTAGAGAACTAATGAATACTAAATAGTAGGTCTTAAGTCTAATTTTTAAGGCTAAGAAGGATGAAACTGTGCAAACATTAGGTTCACTGTATCTGAAAGCACTTACATATTAATTCTTATAATGTTCATCTGCCCTTGGAATTATAAGAATTCCTGCTTCTTCCAACCAATCTGAATTGCAGGAATTCATAACTTTTTTTGTGCTTTGGGTATGAGCTTTCAGTTTTCTTCTCTTGTATTTTATCTCCATGTAATGAGTTCTTGTCTATCCTCTGACAAAGAGTTAGTGTGTTCCATCATTATCTTCCGGTCATTTTTCTTTTATAAGCTACCTAATTTATTTGCTCATTCTAGGCACATTCATAATACTAATAAAGGTAATTTAAAAAAAAAAGTTTAAAAATAAACAATCATTCATCCCATGTTTAAGTCTGTAAAACAGTGAATTCTTAATGCAACAGGAGCAACATCACTGTTCAACTGTACGTGACTGAAAGCACCTATTATGTTTTCAATGCTATCACCTAAGGACAGAATATGAAGAATGAAGAGTATGGGCATCATCACAGAGCCATGTAGGACAACATAGCTAATTATAAACAGGGATGATAAGTATGAGTAAAAGTCATTTTATCATGGCAAACTTAATACTTAATGCAAACAGTAAAGTTTGCCTGAACATAATAAAACAGAAGCTCCTGTGTAATTTGTATGATAAAAAGACTTATCTTTGGCAATAAGGGGCTAATCTTTAAATTGCTCTATCAGTAAATATTAAGGAGGCCCTATCAGTCTGAGCCCTTGAAGATGGAAGCCCCATTGTGATAACATATAAGAGATATATTAGCGATTTATTATTCCTTTGCTCAATGATAATTTTTGCTGGTTTTCATTTGGCAATCTGCACAAAAGAAACCTACTTTAAAGTGTAGTATAAAAAATGAACTGGATTGCCAAGGAGCTTTAAATTGTTTACTTACCATCACTACTAGATTGTCTTGGGTGTGATGTTAAACTGCATTCCTCCCTGCACACAGACCTACACTGTGCATGGAAATCATGGGGTTTGGTGGCAGGACTGGCACTCCAGCCACCATAAAAAAACTTCATGCAGCACTGAGACGACAGACAGGACTCCTTTCTGCTATTTTGGGAGTAGCTCTGCTGCAGCTGCCCATAGGAAGGCTGCTTGCATTATGAAAGGGATGAGTAAAAGCCCTCTGAAGCCTCATCCCCAGAAGAGTCAAAATCATTGGAGAGCCAATTGGGTCAAACCTTTTGGGTATCGGAAATGTTTTGCTGATGCTAATGTGGCTGTGGGGCATTTGTTGGTGAAGAGTGATTCACTAATCTTAACTTTGCTGATGATCCTGTGATCTTCGCGGAGTCAATGGAGGCTCTGATCGGTCCTCTTGAGCACAACTGTCAACATTTATTTATATAGCACATACAAATAATGCAGCTCAAAGTGCTTTACATGATGAAGAAAGAAAAAAAAGACAAAATAAATAAGAATTAAAATAAGTAGTGTGTCTGTCTGCAGAGGGAGTATCAACCTTGTTGAGAGGTTTACAGTACATCCCTCGCCAGTGACATTCATGTCTTTGGTGACTCTTCCTATGAAGTCAGTAGACGGATTGGGAGAGAAAGGGGGGTCATGAGGTTGCTGGAAAGGGGTGTATGGAGCTCCCGATATCTTTGCAAAGGGATGAAAGTCCAAGTCTTTAGAGTTCTGGTGCTTCCTGTTTTGCTATGTGGTTGCGAGACATGGACATTATCCAGTGACCTGAGACAAAGACTGGACTCCATCGGTACCGTGTCCCTTCGGAGAATCCTTGGCTACTGCTGATTTGCTTTTGTGTCGAATGAGTGGTTTCTTATGGAGTACCGAATGAGGCACATTACCTGAATTGTGAGGGAGTATTAGCATGGCTCTAAGGCCATTTGGTGTGATTCCCTGAGTGTGATCCGGCATGCAGGATCCTCATTGTTAAGGACTCAGGCAGTTGGACCAGGCCAAGGGGATGCCCATGTAACACCTGGCTGCGGTAGATGGACGTTCATTTCTGGAGGGTGTGACTGTCTGCCTGAGGGGTTTCCAACCCGGATCCAGAGTTGTTTCATTGTGTGGTGGGGGCAGCAACATGCTGTACCACTGCATGCTCCCCAACCTGTCCTGACCTGACTAGCCACAATCATTTTTAGTGTAAAATTACTTCTGTTCTGTTCATTTTGAAAGACAGAAAAGATTCCTAACAAGATGTTTTCAAAACAAAATCACTCCTATGGAATGGATTGACAAATTTTATTACTTTAATACTGCATGAAGAATCTGGTCAGCAATAAATCTAACTAATAATCATCATCAGATTAAGGGATTAAATGAACAGAACCCCTGCAACAGAGTTTGAGGGAGCCTCAAAAACCCAGGAGGTTGGTTTGTCCCTGCTAGAGTAATGAAATTAGTTTCATGCATACTTGAGAAGCCTTTTCAAAAGCCTGTAATACTTTCATGACAGGTGTTGGTATTGAAAATTTAAAGATATGGCATAAAAATATTTAAAAGGTGTGCCCTGTTAAGCCTTATCTAATATGTCATGTTTGAACCACTCAAAATCACTAAATTATTCTGACAAGAAACAACATTTAGATAGGTAAATAAAGATCCTATGTGTAACGTCATGTTAGCTGAAGTGCCAAAAAATCTGAGTGTCTATTACTTGAACTTTGTCATGTCTTTCTTTTTTAGCCATGTCTTCCAATCTAATTCTGACAGTAGAAGTCAAGTGGTGTTAAAGTGCAATAAATTGGAGGTCAGAGAGATTTGCCAGGATTATGTTGTGTGATGCAAATGAAATTTTGATGCAGATATTGCTAAACATAATTCCTTCTGGCTCCAGGAAATGACAGATGAGAAGGCTGCATCATAGCCCATGGGATGAAATTCAACTGCTCTCTGGTAATTCTGTCTTTCAGAAAATCAGATTATCTCTCATTTACTCTCTCCAAACATTTTCATTCACTCTCTCAGCCTCTCTTCTACACATTTATCGCACTTGAGAGCTATATAAAATAAAGGGTCTTCCAAAACCCCATGGGCCAGCTTATGCTGATCTCGTTAATAAAGAAACGTTTGCCAGCCACAAAGGGATGTTAATCGTTCACAATTTAACCAGTAATTAAATGTATTGGTTCTAAGGAAATGGAGGAGTACAGCAGCACCATAGAAAGCACTACTGTTTTACTGTTTTTATACTTCTCTTATAGACTGCTTTATGTATTTGCATTTTTTCAGTACTGTACAAGTTTAATGCAACCATTTAAAGGTATGGGGATCAGGTTCTGTAGATGTAGTGCACTGAAAATTGTTTATGCATGTGTATCTATGCTCTCTTTCATGATAAAAACATATTAGTAAACAGTGCAGTAATATGCAACTTACATTTTATTTACAACTGAATCAGAAACATTTTAAGGAACCTGCTCAGAAACATATAATTAGATGAGATTTAAGGCTGCCACTTTTAACATACCCAACCACTGATTTAGTCAATGAATCAGAGAACAGACAGATTGTGCTTTTATCAGATAATGTGCTTAATCTACCCATTACCAGTGGAAATCCATGTGGGAAACCTAACAGATTGCCTTATTATGCATTGGGCTTTCAAGGACAAAGGCCACTGTAATAAGACTCAGTGGGCAGAGACAGTTTGCTTTTTTTCTTTGTCTGCTTCTGTGAACTTCTTTTTTATTGAGTGAAACTATTATGATCAGATTAGCTGAAAAAACAACTGGTCACTGATGGCCTTCAGGATTGCATATACCCAGCTCTGCATTGTAGCTCCTCAGAATAATGCTTTTAATAGATATACACCATGTATTTGCACTTTTTGTATATTTTGAAAAGTCAGCATGGGTCTGTAATAATGAGAAAAGATGATTTCCAGAGGTTTAACCATTTATAAATAATGAGCACATCTTCACCCTTACCTCGATCCATTCATTTTTTGAACCAACTTATCTAGTTCACAGTTGCGGAATCAAGTGAATGGCTATAAACAACCCCTGAAAGGATATCATGCTGCTTGTACCATCAAATATGCTCCTACTGACTCTCCAACCAAACAGAAGTTTCTGTCTCAGGACTCAGAACACTTTTATTATTCCGTATTAAACAACAAAACATACTGTGAATAGTACAATAGTGCAATTGATTCTATTGTTGAGAGCTACAGAGTATTTAATTCTAATATCAGTCTGGACTCTGTCTATGTAGAGTTTGCTTCCACCAACCAAACCGCCAACGTGTCTACTTTGGTTTTCTGTCACATCCAAAAGTTTGGCCATAGATGAGTAAATGTAGATGTGTGCATTAAGGGTACTATATGATTGACTGGTATCTCATTCAGGTTTAAATCATGTTATAATTCTGTAATAAATGTAGCTTTTCATTGGACTTTCCCTGGCATAGTCTTTTTTTTTTTTAAGTTTAAGCACTAAAGCTGCACATAAAACTCCAGATATGACCTCATAAGTGCTTTTTGCAGATTACACGTAACTTCTCTAGACTTAAACTCACAGTTTTATATAACTATTCTATTAGCTTTTTCGATCTGTTCCATGCACTGTCTGACGTTGGACAGTAAGCGGTCCGATAGGACTTCAAAGGCATTTCATAAGATGTACATAGTTTATTTCAACACTGTATCTTAACATGTATTCATGTGTGGTAGGCCATGTGATGGGCTGGCTGTTTCCAGCACTGCTTCTCTAATTGACTCTAACAGCCCTAAACTGGATTAAGCACTTTTTTGAAAGTTATTTTTCATCCGTGCTGATATAACTGTTTATATTTATAAAGACTCCTTAGACATTTTACATTTTAAATCATATTTCATCTCAGGTGTATCTCTAAGACTCAGTCTGACGCCAGTATTTGCTAGTTCAGATAATTTTATTTCAACTGCAAAGTTCAATTTTAACTTAAATTATTTGTATCACTTAGTAAGGGTGCTGATCCCACAGAGACATCACACTATTGATATAGTTCATAAACGGATACTTTTGGCAAAACGGCTAACCCAGTTCTGTACAGCTGCCACGAATCTCTGACACTGACAATTCCTCAAGAGTTTTTCAAAGTGGAAGGATAAGGTGCTATTGAATGGTTTTGGTTCTTCCTCATAAAACTAGCAATGATAATACAACTGGATTACGACCTTCTTAATCTGCATTGACCGTTAGCACACTCTTATCGTCAACGACCTTTTTAAAAACCATTTACCTGTGACACAAATTAAGGTAACAATTTTAAAAATCTCGAATTGGCAAGACACCCTCTTTTTATGTAAATATATTAGGCTGAGCAGCTTCGGTATTGAGGGATTTTCTCAGGTTTGTAGAAATGTTCGAGGTATAAATCCCTTTCAATGAGATGTCCATCGGCCATTGGCTCCCTAGCTTCGCGCACTCGATTTATAAACTGCTGAGGTAAAACCCCGGTTTGTGCGGCTCGGAATATGAGTAATTGCTGCAATTTTCAAAATAGCTGCGCGAACATTTAAAATGGTGTAGTACAAATAACGGTCGTTTTTGCGTTACAGTCCAGCGCGTGGATAAACGAGTAGGGCACTCAAACGTAATGCACTCTTTTAATGGAAATCACACGCTGCCATTGTGTGTTGGGGGAGGCACATACGTCAAAGTACTACAACTGCCATATAAATGTAGTCTTACTTTAATCCCCCATTTCACTTTCGCGTGTTCCGTTGTTCATCTTCTAACCCCTGTCTTGAGGAGGGAAGCACATACCCGATCCGCTGATTATGTGTGGGAATGTCATATTGTCATTTATACGCTCGCGCGCTCATGAACGCCAGGCTCGCTACTGTCAGGAGACCTCATCCACGCGCGCGCGCAGTATTTCCGTGTGGGATTCGCACACGCGCGCGCACACCTCACAGTTAAGATACAGCGCACCCTGGCACTACCGACCCATTCCGGTCCATCCAAGCCCGCTCGCCCTCTCATCGTGAAGATGTGTTCCGTTTGTGTAGCGTGAAAGACGGTGACCAAGTGCTGGAGCTTCGCGTGAGTCCTGCCGGTAAGTGTTCACAGGCAGGACGGAGACAATTCTCTGCCTCGTAGTGCATCCTTTCTTATTGTCTTTTGGTTTGGAATTCACGAAGGCTTAGGGCGCGAAGCCGTACGCCACCGTGGGGAGATTGGGGCGGGGGGTGTGAGATGTTTCTCCGCCTTTCAGTGTAATACCCCCCTTCCCAAGCATCCTGCATCCGTGAGAACGGTGCTGATGCAATTTACTTTTATATTTGGTTGGTGACCTCATATATGTAACATTCATGTTGGCAGTATAAGGTAACGTAAGAGCAGTGACAAAAGAAAAAACGAAATGCATAATATACAGTTTGAGCATATTCAGGCAAATCAAAAAGCAAGACTCGATTCAAGAGTAACAATTTATAGTAATTCACCATTTTAACATTGTGTCATTACCAATGAACTAAACCGCCCTCCTCAAGCAAAAAAGAACTGAACTTAAGGCTGTCACTGTAGTAGTGTGGCTCACTCAGATGGCGCATCATTAAATCCCGTCTGAATCCCATTCTCTCTCACTTTGGTTTAAAGTTAAGACTGCATAAACAACAAGATCGGGATTAGCTAAACTAGAGAAAACATCTCCCGCACTCATTTTTATAACACTTAGTTGAATATAATTGCTGTTTTGTATGCATGTATGTTTTGGCTGTTATGTACTATACTGTACAAGAATTAGTTTAAATTCTTTGCTAAACACATACTTAATATTAAAAAAATCCTG
>JANRMT010062794.1:6668661-6722504 GCA_026402145.1 Polypterus bichir lapradei
TTAATACATTTCCTCAGTTATTGTGGGGATGAATAATCACATAGCCATACATTTTAAAATTCATTTAATCCTATTCATTGTCACAGGGCTAGGAGCATATTCTAGCAGCATCAACTGCAAAGCAGGAACCAGCCCTTAAAATAAAAATAATGAAATAGTAATGATAATAATGTTTATTTATATTGCAACTTTTTAAAAAGTTAAAAAATTGTTTCCATAATGCATGTAATCTCACACAAATATAAAAATTTACAAAACAACATAAAAAATATGAAAAGGTATAAGGTAGAATTAAAATTTAGTTGAAATAAAAGGCCTTCTTAAGCAAGTTTTACGAAGAGAGTTAAAGGAAACACATACTCAGCGAGCCTACGATCCCCTGGCAAGTCGTTCCAGAGCAGAGGCAGAGATGCTCAGACTATAAAGGTCAGAGACCCTTTAATGTTAAACCTCATTCTAAGAACTGCCAAAATGTTCTTGCCAACAGAGGAACCCAGGCTGCATATGATAATAAAGAGGTATGCATAGTCATGCACACACCCACACTCTTTCATACAATGATATTTAAAAGTTGCCAGTTAAACCAATGTGCTTGTCCCTTGGGTACCCAGTGAAAACACCCTTGTAAATACAGGAACAGAGAAAATGGGCAAACTGCACACAGAATGGCTGGACCAGGATCTAAAGTGATTGCCATAGATAGCATTGTGAGCCACTGGTGCTAACCACTGTGTCACCACACTACTCTAACTATATAGCTCAACATTTAAATTGTTGGTGCTGTTTAATTATTGCTCTTAGTTTAACAGAAGCAACAGAAAAGGGTTATCTTTAGAACTGAATTTATGTTAAGGATATTATTTTAAATACATGTTTATCATCTGCTATTAACATGATTAATGCCCAACAATCACAAAGAGAAATTTCTGCATGACTGCAGCCAATTAATAAAAAGAACACAAAAAACTACAGAATGTACTTAAAGTTCTGTGCAATATTGTTTCCAGAATTACTCTTGTAATTATTCATATAGATAATGATATATAAACCACCATTCTATGAGTCGTTCTAACATTTGTTTAGCAGCAAGAAGTTCAAGGGGACATTATTTTCTGTTCATAACATCTGCTTTTATGCTTCAAACCATGTAAACTTGTAATGGATAAAATGGGTTCAAAAAATGTATGAATGGATGGATGAATTGTCACACCAAAAGAAATATTAAAATTTTTTGCACAGAAATTATTTATTTTATAGCTATCCTTCCTAATAGGAGGCACGTGTAAAAGAACTGGTTAATTGTAAGATATGTTAATATGTTGCATCCTAAACAATGTTAGTGTTCCTAGTCAGAATTCTCAACTGGAATACCTCTACAAGTCAGATTTCCTACTTGGAAACTCAGGGCTGGCCTGTTAAGTCTGAGTTTGTCCGACTTCAGATTATGACATCAATTGAAAATGGTAACATACACCATGAACTTTTGCGAAAGCAGTAGCATTATACTGTTTATCAGCACTCTTACTTGTGTAAAAAAACAAAAACAGTTGTACATACGGTTCTGCCCAACCCTCTATCTGGACATGTTGTTATGGTGTTTGATGTGCAAAATACGTTGTTCAGTAGTTGTCTGCATTCCGAAAGAGCAAGCAAAAAAAAAAAGGTTTTCCTGCAGGTGTCTGTTTTGTTTTTCTGAATGTTTAACTGGAACTTGGTCAACTTGGGTGTGACGTCATTCCCAGCTCTGACATCCATCTTCTGAACTAAATGGAATGCAGTATAATGAGCAGAAAATGCTCAGAAGTTATTATACAGCTTGACCAAAGTTAATCCCTGGTGGGGGTAATACAGTTTTGTACAAAGCCATGGAAATTTTTCCAATAGTTGATTTTTAGATTAAAGTAGTGCATCCTGTGTCATTTTCTATAAGAGTATATTTGTCATGGAAATGTAGAGATAGCACCATAAGGTATTGGACTTTAAGGATAACCACTGACTTGGTTTACATTATCGTTAAATGGTCATCTTAATGGCAGTGTGCGCCAAGAAGAGTAGGTACAGGTAAGCTGGATGGAAATTCTTTGGAAAGCAAGTCATGCATACAGTTTTCAGGGATGAGCAGAAATGCTGTACCTGGTATAGAAAAGTTTGTAGGTTATCTACTTGTCAGAGGGGGACATATTCCAGTTGTCTTCGGTCTTCAAGTTGCAGTGAAAGAACGACTGGTTCCATTCAGAGGTACGAGTCGTAATGTTCATGTCTGGAAGCCTTTCTACTGTTAGTTTTCTTGTTTCTTTAAACTCAGAGAAAATAATATCTTTTTTGTAATGTCAAAAGGCTTTTTTTTCTGTTTCCCACTGCCTAAAAAGAAGTAGAATGTGGTCCTTATTAGTACTTACACAAGGATGCTGAGCTTTGTGGTCACACATGCAAGAAGCTAGCTATGATCCTTGACTACAATCACAACAAAGGTGAAGTGGCCAATTTAGACAAAGAATGTACAGGTTTACGATAATGACTGCCCACTGGCCTTTAGATGTTTTTTATAACACAATTCATGTGGCTGCTTACAATGTATTTGACATGAGGGCAATGTCAGTACTACCTGGTTGACTGACAGACAGAAGAAAACGAGGGTATTTCTGGAGCAACAGGGAAAGGTGCTTTTGACTCTTCACATTCAAAGAAGACAGCAATTTTCTTTCATTGCACCCTCAGTATTATTGTTGAAATATGGTGGCCTGAATCTTGCTCTGGGTACTTCTGCTGATGCATCCAGGTGTAGTCTGGAGGTGAAGAAGATATTTCTTTCCCTTAACAATGACTGTAAAAAAATAACACAAATGACTGTAAATGTGAAAAATACACATTTTTTCTAGGATTGTATATTGCTGACTCGTTTTACAGGAAATTCTCCTTCTGTTTCATACCTGACAGTAGATGCCAAATGTTATCTTGTCTCTTTTTGCCTGTCTAGGACATCTTCTTCAGCTGTTTTCCACCCTATTGTTTTATTTGCTACTACTTGCCTCAACAATGGCTTCTGCTCTGTTATTCATTTGCATAACGCATGCTTTCAGTGCATGTAAGTTAGCATAATATTAGTAAATATAAGCAAATGAAAAAAAATATGAGATTTTGTAGTATTTAGTTTTTCTAGATTTTTCAATCCCTAAATAATGATATATTGAAATGTATTTTCTTAGTGGATAACTACTGCCCTAAATCTAGCATCTTTCCCAATTTCATCTTTTTAACTAAACTGGAATTAGTGGTTATTGTGGTGAGTGAGCCAATGAGTGAGTTCATTAATCAGGGAGCTTTGCATTACATATTGGCTTCCCAAGACCCAGCAGTTGAAAAAGTGGCTTGAGGAAACTGATTAATGTATTTATGTATAGTTAGTATAACCAATTTCATTAACAACTTGCATTGCAGTATGGTTGTGTGCTTAATGTCAAATATTTTCTTGTAGTCAAAGAAAAATAGTAAGTATTAACATTCATTTTTATAAACATCTGTCAATTCATCCATTTTCAAACCCACTCATGGTAGGTTTTTTAATTATAAAGCTTTGACGCATAAATGACTACCTCTGCGAAACCATGTTCCCCACTACGGTTCTGAGAAAGATTAATTTTAAAAGTTAAATATAAAATGTTTTTGTGAAGTTTAATGAGTGTGTGTAGTGAATGTGTGTTATATTTCCGGTAAGCAAATAAATAATGATAACATAAAATAACCAAAGAGGGTCACAGTAAGGAACTTTTGTTGATCTGGTTTTACAATTATAAACTTAAATCCCAAAGCTGTTTTTCAGTTCTGCATCATATATTTTTATGTTGTTAAAGAATGTCTCAAGGGGGTGGTGTTAGTAGAAGGTTGCTACACTAAAATACTACTTTTTGGCAGTCGAAAAATAATAATTTCCTTTTGCCCATTGTTGTAAATTGTGATTGCAGTTGAAATTGCTACAGATTGTAAGCACATACATCTCCATTCCTTAATACCAATTAATTTACTACGTTAAAGCATGCGGTATTGATACATGTCTTGTACACCCTGCTCTTTCTTTCGTTTTCATGTTACGTATTTTACAATTGTACTTAAATGTTAACAATTTTAATGCAGTGTTCCCGTACAAGTCGTTGTATGACATGGAATATAGTGACCACAGCAACTCTACCGTATGACTTGATGGTTCTCCAGTCGTCTAGTAAGTAGCCTGTTTTTCAAGTTGAAATCGTCCGGGTAACTCTAGCGATGGGCCCGTGGTGCCCACGATGATAAAAAAAAGCAAAAATCGACAGGAAGAAGGGAGGGCGGCTGTCTGGCGATCAGTGGTCACTCGGTGTTCTCGCTGGCCGACGGCCACATGCCCCTCCACTCGCTACTTAACTGTACACTTGCGGGAAACTCGAGAAGCAGCGAGCTAGGGAGCTGGCATCCGACAGCTGACCTAACGGGTCTAAAAATAAGCACCGCGCCGTCCTGTCCTCTCCACTCCACTCGGGACCGCTGAATCGTACCAGAAAAATAAGTGGGAATAACGGACAGAACTTTGGAGGTAAGCTCCGAATCCTTTATTTTAGACGTGAAATCAGTCAGTACAAGCACTTTGCACTACGGAAGGCGAGTGACAACTGTAATTATAGTTCTGTTCAAGCAAATTTATTTTATCAGAGTCTTGACTATGTAGGTTGTGTCTGTACACGCTGCCCCTTGCGCCTGCGTTGGATATGGTTTTAGAATCAATGTGATCTGACTTTCGAGTCAGGACAAAAGTGCTTAGTGAATCCCGGTTTGTAGTTAAGTGGCTCGGTGAGCTGAGAGAATCATCATTTTAGGTGGCAAGTTTAGCTTCACTAACCCCCGTTCTGCCTTATGAACGGAAAACAGGCTTGTTATTTCCAATTAACTACGATACATACCTTTGAGATCCACTTTAACAAGTAAAGAGTGCGGTTTTAGCACCTCTTATCATTGCAGATTATTTAATTTTGACTTCAGTATTAAGCAGAAGTTTTACAGCACAAAGACAGTTTAAACTTCAAGATTTTTGATAGTATATTGTACATATGCAGTATTAGTTTTATCATAGCGACTTTAACATTCCTGCACTCCATTGAATCAGAGACAAATAAGTTTAAACATAAATAGAATTACTAGAAACGGTTGATTGCATATTCACAAATGACTTTCACATTTTGTTAAATAAAGTTATCTTGGAAGTTTTAAGGGGGACTTTAAAAGAGGAGACATCCGTCAGTGTACCCATCCATCCATCCTTCCATTTTCGAACCCTATTTAAAGCAGGGTTGTGAGGTAGGTGGAGCCAATCCAGGCAAGCAATTGTCACAAGGCAGTAACAGTCTTTGGACAGGGTGCCAGCTCATTGCAGGATAAAGACACACACATACACACAAAAACTAGAGCCAATTTAGCATCACCAAGTCACCTAATGTGCATGTGAGATTCTGGGTGGAAACCGGAGACAAGAACACCCAGAGGAAACCAATGTGGACATGGGAAGAGCGTAAACACTCCACACAGGGAGCACCTGGGACACAACCCCAGTCTCCTTACTGAAGAGGTGTACATAAAACACTATCCAACATTTATTAAAAGATAAGTTCAGTATTTTTCAAGCTATTTGTTCACAATCAAATTTTGGTACTTGAAATTGTGTCCTTAAGTGAAGTGTTTATTTTTACAAATTTTAAAAATACATTGTTTGTTGTAGCACTTTCCAGTGGGGATTTAGGGTTCCAGGGTGCTAAGGTGAAAGAAACAAACTTACCAAATATGTCCACTTAAAATTGGAAAACGTTTCAATTTCAGAAAGAAATGCCTTCTATGTTTATGAGGTATCCTTGTAATAATGGAAGGAAACTAAAATAGTTATTTTATCACATATTGTTGTTAATATTTTCTCAAGGAAAGGATGTGTTTATTTTTTGTTTGTCCACTTGCAGCGGCCGTTATGGGTGGAATTATGACAACCCAATGCTAAACTTCCCCCAGACACATTACATTCTGTGTTGTTATATTGTTTAGCCAAGTGGGAGCATAGTGAAAACAGCACATATGAGTTTCACTGTACTCTCAATAAATCTGAACTAACTGATTACATTGCATTTTATTTGTGATAAAAACCTTATATTTTTGAAAGAGTCAATCCACCTTTACCATGGTGTGTTAAAAGAACTGAGCACAATGTTTTTGACTGAATAAATTCATACATACTGATACAAATCAATCTGAAATACACGGGGAGAATGTGTAAACTCCACGTAGCACCTGGCGTAGGTGAGGCAGGAATGATAGCCACTCTGCCTATGTTAAAATATCTGCACTAAACTTCAGCCTTATTAAACTTAAGGGGATTGGTGTTGTTAAATTGGCCCTAGTCTGTGTGTGTTCACCCTGTGTTGGACTGATACTCTCTTTGGGTGTTGTTCCTGTCTTGTGTCTGATGCTTGCTGGGATAGGCTCCTGGCCTGCGACCTTGGCCTGGGTAAAAAGGTTAGAAAGATGGATGGATAATTTTTATTATTATAGTTGTACCTATAGTGGAAAAATATATGAATAGATTAATTGATGGAGGATATTGAGGACAATGAAGTTGATGTTATTATTATTATTAGAACATTATTATTATCCATTAAAACATTATTGTTATCAAGGTGTTGTTACTGCCTTTTACATTATGCTTGCTGGAATAGGCTCCAGTTGCCCTATGACCTTGCCCTGAATAAGAGGTTTAGCAAGTTGGATTATTCTTATTCTTATTCTTATTGGTGTTATTTTTCCTGTAGTGTAGAAAATATATGAATAGATACATGGATGGATGTTATTGAGGATTGCAATAATAATAATAATAATAGTAGTAGTAGTGATAATAATAATAATAATATTATTATTATTGGAGGTACAGTAGTACCTCTACTGTCTTGCTGTGAAGGTGAATGGGGACTCTGTTCCAGGTTGTTCCTGCATAGAATTTTTTTATGTTCTCCTCAGGTGCTCCTACGACTGTCAACAGTCCAAACACGTGCATGTTCAATGTGTTGGTGATGCTAAAGTGTCCCTGTATAGTGTATATGTATTTGCTTTGTGATTAATTGATGCCCTGTTCCTGTTGATTGTTCCTGTCTTGCCTCTGTCCGATGAATGCTAGAAATTTGCCTTGGAAAAGCACAATGGATGGCTATAACAACAGTTCAGTTTATAGTACTTGACTAAATGCCACATGCAGTGCTTGAAATGGAAACAAATAATTTTCTGTACTCTTTCAAATTTTGCGTAGATTCTTAATTTAGCGGGTAAGAGAGAAGGGAGTTTCAAGTGTGCTAGTATATCTATAATGGTTTGAGCAGATGGGGGCTGGGGGGGAAGAGTCATCTTTTGGGGGTCAGAGCAAAAGGCTGCACTGGTACGTAACCATTTACAGCAGATACCCTGGCTAGGTGTATCCTCATTATTCTCTCTCGCCTTGTCAATCATGTAGCACAAAGTCTCCTCTTCACATTAAACTTGTTTTTTTTTTTTACCACTGTTAAGGTGCCCTTGAAGCTGTAGTGCTGTGAGGTGCCGATCACACAAGCTGATTACCCTCAAAAACTTGTCTTCTGATAGGATTGTGATATTGGGTCTGCCAGATCTCTTTCTATCAGAGTTTCTAATTGCTTTTGAATTGTGTAGGATACTGACACTTTGATTTTTTTTCAATTTCTTTAAATGAAAGGCCTGCACTTCTAATGGTAAAAATGCTCTTGTCTCATTTCATTTGTTAATTGTTGTTTTCTTGCCATTATCACTGGAATATTGTCCAAGTATTTCAGATGGTTTGGTAACTCAATCTATTCCAAATCTGCTTTATGACCGACAAAGGATTTGAAAGTAATCAACAGAAGTTGGGACTCCTGTGCAAATTGTTTGCTTCAACTTGCAATGCTTAATTTAATTTAATTGCTGCAGAACATCTGTAGGTTGTTGTTCCCTGGAGAAGGCCCATTTGTAATATTCTGAAATGTCCTTTTTTCAGTTTTGCTAACCTAAACTTTAAATTTAAACCTCTGGTAGTTTACTGATTACCTTTTCTCCATTTTAGGCCATTCATTAAATTTGAATAAAAACTGGAAAAACTGAAGTGTTCTAAAACTTTTGATTGGTAGTGTAAATCATAGTTTTTACTAAATTATTAGCAAGTCTTTGTTATAAAGCACCATTTTAGCAAGGAATACTGAACAGCAAACAATATACAGTGTTTCAAATGGATTGTTTCACAAGTAGAAGCAATAAGTACTGTAAGTAAACAGAACCATACTTAACATGAGAATGAACAAGACTTTAAATATAACAATATTGGTTCCCTAATAAAACATACATAAACAAGAAAATAAATAAGTACAAAGTGTCTGAGAAGACCAAAAGCTGAAATAACTATAACTTAAATCATTGCTGTACTTGCAACATTAGGAATAAATATAAGGAGTTAATGCCTTATTTTTTCTTTTACTCTTTCAAACCACCAAACCATGTCTTAATGATGCCAGTTCACTGTCACATCATTTTTTATATTGCCAGTTTTTGTTTAATATTTTTTACAGTTTTACATGAAGAATGATCATTTAGGTGTATTATGTATATATTGCTAGGAAGATTTCTGTTCAGAATTTATTTTGGGATGTGTTGTGTTTTTGGCTTTACTTTACTACACTTGGAAATGTATGTGTTCAATATATATTAAAGGAAGTCTTCATTATAAAATAAGATGAAGTTTAGATAATTTGTATGTCATATTTATAGAAAAATACTGAAATTCATGTAAGCTCTTCTTATTGTTTTGTGAAAACTAAACCCTGCTCCTTATCTTAGCATTATGATCTGCAATAGTTTCATAACTTGAAGTCATGTTTGAATGACTTCAAAAATATTTTTGATAGATGAACATAGAAGTAGTGAATGAAAGCTGTATTAATGGATTCTGTGTAGATGAATTCAAAGACAGTTGTGTGTTTCATGCATTTTCAGTAATGTGGGTGGAGAATGTTACCTATGGATATTTACAGTAAAGTATATTAATTTCAAGTCAATTAAGTTTATTGTTTTGGAGCTCTGAGTATAAGCTCAGAGTGATCTAACTGTTTCACAGGTAAAATACAATTACATAATTTATAAATAACTAATTACATAATATATGTACGTAAAGGTATAGATTAGTTTAAACATACAGTAAAATAAAGTCACTTCAAACTGATTACCATAAATAAATCTTAATAAACTATGTCAATAGATATCATCATTGATCTATGGCCAGCTGACAATGGAGGAGAGGAAAACAAAAATTCCAGTCAGCAGCATGCCAGGAGAAAATAAACCTCTGGTGTATCCATGGTCAATAATGTAACAAAGTCAAAAGACAAAGTCAAACACAGCCACAACCCTGGAAATCTATGCCTACTGGCCACCGAACCCCACCTGGTAATTTTGCAATAAAAGTTTGTGCTTGGCAGAATAATAGGATGGCAGAATATTTTAACATCCTTAGATTTTAAGGCTCCCAGTATCTCTGGTGTCTTTCCCATGAGTAGAAAAACAGCTTGAATGTAGGTCAGTGGCATCAAGTGCCACAGCAGGATGCTGAGAAGTAAAAGAAAACAGTGGAGGTCAGTAATAGTTCTTTATTATTGTAATACTTGGATTTTTAGTAAAACATTGTCACAAATAGAGATGCTCTTGTCAGCTGCTCTAATCAGTGTATACTATACTCAACTAGTGAGTCTTCAGCTGGGATTTAAATGACAAAAAGGGAATCTCTTACATAAACCAGATTGTTTTGCAGCTTTCGGGCTAAAAAGCTTGAACTCCCATTGTTGTTTTGTTATTCCTTAAAAATGTTCAGTACACTGTCATCTTCAGATTTTAATGTGTACTCTAGTTTGTTTGTAGTGATAATAGGGCTGCCAAATTTACTAAATATTTAATGCTTATATAAAAAAGAAGAAATATTCAAATATATTCAAGTGTAATTTATGCATTTCACTCACTACATAGAGGGTATGTTCAAAATGTACAGTATGTGCTGTTGTTTTAAATTTTAAATTCAAAATTGTAACTTTTTTGCTTGTTGTGTGTCTGTAAAGCATGAAACAGGTTCACGACAAGGACAAAGTTATGTAATGAAAGAGAAAATAGAGCTTGGCACACTTTGGTAATCCACATAGGAAACGAATACAAAATTATCGATGACTGCTGAACATTTTAAATGTAGTCATTAATCAAATTTTCTTTTTTCCATGATATACTTGATTTCTGCTCCTAAAGGCTACAAATAATAACTTTTTCTACTCATCTTTCTATTGTATAAGTACAGAAATTCACAAATAAAGAAACTAAATGTGCTAAGTGTTGCACTGTAATGATCTTTTATTAGATATGCTTATTCAAAACAACTGAAAAATAGTTTGTAAAAAAAGTGTGAATGTTCAGCCGGGGACTACTAAGAAAATAGTACAGAAGAAAAGTATAAAATAAAGCTGACAAAATGTACGCTATAGATATTTCCATGGTTGGATGGAAGGACAAGAAAAAGCACTTATTGAATTATAGATAGAGCATGTGGGATACTACTTAAGTGCAATAGGTGGAGGCAGACAGTTAAGGAATTACATGCGAAACCAATGTAAACTGATTGTCTTCTTCCTCTTTACAGCTTTGAAGCAAAATATAATAAAGCCAACCCAAATATTTTTTAAGCCTTATTATTTTAGTAAATATGTGCCAAGTCAGCAGCCAAATAAGGTGCAGCTGTATTTAAAACTGGCTATGATACCTAAAATGTGTATTGCTGAAACAACTCCTTAAAAAGGTGATATTATAATAATAAATGAAAATCTTTGCCTTTAATGGGAAATTGAGGCTAGGTTTTTCTTGCTGTGATAGATGCCTAAGTGTCCTAGCATAAAACAGCAGTAAGTCAGGAATACCGCATGCAAGACTGACTTTTACCATGATATTAGATGCAAGATCACAACAGCAGAGGAACAAGGTCTGTCCCAAAGTGGGCTTTGAATGGGGCATACTTAAGAGACAGAAAGCTGTCTCTTTTACTAATGATTATACAAGCTAACCATTTGCAAATGCGAATATATTGGTCCTGGTGATGTGCAAAAACAGAACTGTAAACTACCACATATAAAATATCTATTTAATGGTATTTTGGCAAAAAATGCATGTGTTTTTCCTATTGTGAGCAAGCAACTGGATATCTGACATGGATTATGCAACAAAAATAACACAAGTTTGTATTTTTTTTTTCCATGAACTTTTTCATATCATTTGCTACTGTACAGCATTGTTTACCATTTGCTTTTATTATATCATAAACTTTTTTTTAGCTTCTTTCCCCATGAAAACATAACATTAACATTTTTTTCATCACTACAAACTACATGGGGTAAGTAACATAAAAAATATAATTTTTGGGTAGAGTGTTTCTTTAACATACTGGTGATAATCAGTAAGGTGTATGCAGATGTAGATTAATGTTTAGACCTACCAGAATAAGAAGTGTTACAATGGTTCCTCAATAAACAATATTTTGTTTTTTTCTGTATTCAAAGACAAGTAGTAATCATTCACCCACTCCTATAATTTGCCAACACAATTAATTGATAGAATGATTGGAGAAACATCTATTGGTCTGACAGGAAGGCAGGGCTGAGGACCATGTGAATGTTACGAAAGTGAAACTGAATGTTATGTTTTCTAATGATAGTTCCCAACTGAATCATATAAAATGAAAACAATATAAACAATAAGGTTGAAGTACTAAATCCATATTTGACATTATGAATATAATCACAGAGTATCATCAATACATTTCTGTAAATTGCTTGAATCGATTTGATAAATGTGAACTAAACCACGTTAGCACAGTGCTTGGGATCCTAATGTAGTTTACTTTCCTTTGTGAAAGAACAGAAGTAATGGTGTTGAAACCTCTGCTTAAAATTACCATAGCATTTCCTTCATTAGAACATATTATAATGTCAATTATAAAGAAAACGTTGATCTGAAATAGATCTAAAATTATTAATCATATTTGGGCCAGCTATGATTTTACAATAATAGCCTAATAACCAACACGTTTAGCAGATTAGGAACCGTGGCTGTCAAGGATAGGTACTGCCAGAAATGTACAGTATTTTAGCTTTTTTTTAATTTTGTTGGGACTAAATTTAATCGACGTAAACGTAGCAGCATGTGCACAGTATCAGTGAAATTGCATTGTTTGCCTAATTATGAATTACAAATAGCTCCCCACAAGCTAAAAAAGACCAATTTAACATAATGAAAAAATACTGATACTGGACAACTGACCGCCTAATTCATGTCTTATTATTCTGCCGAAAACTCAGATCAATATGCATTTTTGTTTTCACAACGTATGGATTAAATTTAAGAATAACAAATGTCATATCAAAAATTCAAGGAGTAACAGAGATGAGCACATTTGATGCACTGCTCCTTATATAATTTATTTGCAATATACATTATGCTGTTATGATTTTGTATCTTTGTGAATTTTTCTAAAAATTATAATGGTATTTTCCCCAGGATTTACTTATTCCTTTCCGCGCGGTTTTGAAAGTGTATAATTTAGTTTTACTTCAATTTTCTGCTCTAATTTTGATTTGGAATTAGTTATTTTATATATCTATTATACTTTGAAAAGTCACAACATCATCATGTTTTTTTTAGTGGACACTGCCAATTTGAGATTAAGTTGCTATGACACATGCTATTGACTTTTCCATAATGTGACATCATCAATGCAATGCTACTTAAACTTGTTAAAGAAGTACTGTAGATAACCTCTCTAAATCTATTTCTTGCTTTCCAGTTAGTCTGAACTTCAGGTAGTCATGAAATGACAATGAAGTTTGGCTTACGTAATGTGCCTTACTGCTGTCAGAACATACATCAGTATTTGAATATAATTCAAATCTATATGATGAAATTCTTAATTTGAATGCATTTGCTGATATTTGATTGTAAAAGAGCAATACTTTTTTCGCCTCGCATTAATTTCAGCATCGTGTTACTACACGCATGCTTGTGCTGCAAATATTTTGCATGTGTTTAGCACATTACTTCCATGATCAGCATTTGTACCATTTTTAAATGTTAGTTTCTATATTAATTTATAAAATGGACATTTTTTCTTACTATATTTCTCTGCTTTTTGGTTAATGGTTGTAAAAACAGCAGATTTTAAATACATCTCCAGCATCCTAAAAGTATCATTTTGCTCATAATCTTGCTCCTTTTCCCACTTGAACCTGAGATCCCTGATTAGCTGTTGTTGTATCTTAAAACATTGAAGGATGCATCATAGCAAACAAAAACTAGTTTCCTTTCTCATTAAACATAATCTGAAATAACTACTATGTTTGTGATTTTCCTTTTATTATTATAATGGATTTAAATCACCATTCATTTGCAGTGTCAGGAAAACTACCTCAACCATCATGTGTCTTTTGGAGGTTGCTGGTTTGACACATAATTCCTGAAAAAAGGCAAAATGAAAAATAAGTATAATGGTTACGTGTGCTGAATTTGTAAATGGGGAAAAATCTCACTTAGTTTAATCCTGTATGTTATTCTTTGATCACCAGTACCCTGCACTATAAACATATGAAACTGGGCTGCCTCACACATTCGTGTTAATGAAAATGTTTATCCAAATAAAAAAATATAATTAGAAAGTAAATCCTAAAAATCATTTACAATGCAACATTTAGTATATTCAATAACTCCTTTTGTGAAACACAAAATTGGCTCACCATGTCTCGACTTATGTGAAGTATAGATGGACACTGACTTGACATCTTTTGCACCCAAAGACCAGAAAAGCACACAGCAGCAGTGAAAGGAGGGGGCAGTGTGTGGGTGGCTATTAAGAAGTGCGTATAAAGTGTTTAGGTGATCATGGGCAATTTTTTATGGGTTTCAGAATATCACATTTTTGTGAAGGAGCATCAGCGTGCGAGGCATATGCTCTGCATGCTTTTGCAGACTCACTGTCTGCAAAAAACAAAACTATTAATAACAATGAAGCATACAAAGGCACGGTAAATATAAACATGTATGTAGTAACACTTAGATATTTTAAGCTATGTTTGAAAATATTTGAGTATTTCCTTATTTTTAATATGAGTATTGTAACCCTAATTTTTATATAATTTGAGAGTCCTAGTGGGCATTGGATTTTTAATTCTTTAAAATTTTTCCCAGTTTTGACCTTTTCTTATCTTCTAAATTACTTTTAGTCATTCATTTCATGGTCCTATACATAACCCCACCACTTCAAATACATATCAGAGTTTTACATTAGTGAAGTTATAAAATTGTAATCTTCAGTCCATTAAACCAGTTAACATTGGTTAATAACTATGGTTACAGAAGCACAATATCAGGATTGACAGCGTTTCAAAAGAGTTTTTTCCTTGGGGCTGTGCTTGTCATAAATATTGTCTGTCCAAGTTTCATCCTCAAGCCATTCCATACTGATCAGTAAATGTCTTCTTCAGTTATCATGAACATTTTACAGGTGTGAGCCTCCCAAAGGGTAAATTTTATTCTCTATCTTGATCCAGTTTACAGGTATTGGAAAAATGCATTCGAAAGAATCTAAGAAATGTATTTATTAGTTCATCTAGTAGTCCTTTGTTGCAGGTTTCTCTTTTGTACAGAAAAAATGATGGTGCATTGTTTTCCTGTATTGATTACAGAGTATTGAATAAAACAGCTATTACAAATAGTTACTCTCTTCTGTTTCTTTAATCTTTTTTAATCAAGTTACTGGTTCAACTATTTTTACAAAAATAGATTACAAAAGTGCTTATAGGTTTTCACCAATCAAAGGAATGAATGGAAAGAGGCATGTTTTTACTACAATGAAAATGCAGTAACGCCATATTTTGTGGCAGATGCACCAGTGGTTTATCAAACATTTGTAAATTACATTTTTAGAGATCTTCATATTAGTATACATAGGTGATTTTTCTAATGATCTGGAGACTCATGTGAAACAAATTAGAAAGGTATAGCAAAGATTAAGTAATTATAACTCATATGATAAACCTGAAAATTGTCAATCATCTTTTTGGGATATAAAATTTCGTATACTGATGTAAGTACAGACAAAATTACAGCTTAAGCCATTCTGAATTGGTGGCCACCTGAGACCCTAAAACAAGTGCAGTGCTTTGAGGGTTTTTACAGTTATTATCACAGATTTAATGAGACATTTAGCTGTGTTATTGTACCTATTACATCACTAAGGAAAATAACTAGAATCTCCTCTCCCTCCTCATTCTAGTTTGTGGAAATCCCCTCTAAACATATTTCTTGCTTTACAGTTAGTCTGAACTTTAGATAGTCAAGAAACTTGTTTTGTGTTTTTGACAACAAGCTTTGGCTTCCATATTGGGCATTAGATTTTGATCCTTAGAAGTATGTATTACATTGACCTCACAGAGTCAGATTTATAATATGTATGTCTAGAGACAACCTTCAGTGAATTCTACTTACAAGGGAGTGGGAACAATTAGACAGTTCTCTGAGCATCACATTTTTAAATCAATCTTAACATCCCATGAAGATGGAGCTCAAAGGGGTGGTGATATAAACAGTTAAGAGTGCTGGTACTCTACTCAACGTTGCCTGACGAATATCAAGTCTACGGTTATCTATACGAATAAAAGGCAAAGCCCTCACTGACTGACTGACTGACTGACTCACTCACTCACTCACTCACTCACTCACTCACTCACTCATCACTAATTCCCCAAGTTCCTGTGTAGGTAGAAGGCTGAAATTTGGCAGGCTTATTCCTTACAGCTCACTTACAAAAGTTAAGCAGGTTTCATTTCGAAATTCTACGCGTAATGGTCATAACTGGAAGCTGTTTTTCTCCATTTACTGTAATGGAGATGAGCGCGAAAGCCGTGGGGGCAGAGTTTCGTATGACATCATCACGCCTCCCACGTAATCACGCAGTACGTAGAAAACCAGGAAGACCTCCAAAAAGCGCTGAAGAAAACATGCATTATATAATTGAGAAGGCAGTGAAACAATAAGAAGCGAGCGAGTGACATATACAACCATATTCATGAGTGATGCTACTACGGAAACAAAGCACGGTGTAAGCCTAAACTTTAAATTAAGTTCATAGACAGGCTACCGCTGGCGTTTGTAATTTAGTGCCTGCCCATATAAGGCCGTCCGTCAGCGGCAATCCAATAGAAACACTGCCACTAAATATTCATGGGTGAAGGACTGTGCTTATGCAGAGGAAGATGAGATGGTCAGGGTGGTGTTTGGCACAAACTCAGCGAAACTGCGAGAGAAAGTTTTAAGTGCCGGGACTTCGGTAACATTAAATACAGCCATGGACATAGCACGACATGGCACCAGCACAGCTGGGAAACTTCGATGCATGTACACCAAGCGGCTCACGTGAACTGACGCCGTGCACAGACAAAAAGCAACAGTTCCAAAGAGCGCTGAACAAAAACCGAATTACACAATTGAAAAGGCAGCAAAAAAATATGAAGCGTCTGATACATACAAGCATATTCATAAGTGCAGCTACTGCGGAAACAAAGCACACGGTGGAAAAAGTCAATGTCCCGCTAAAGGAAGACAGTGTAAAAAAAAAAAACCCATGCATGCAGTGTGTCAGGTCTCAGATAAAGAAGAAGACGAGCTGTTTATTGATGCAGTAATAAACAAATCGATGAATGAAACCTGTCATCTTTACAACGATTGACAAACATGGAATGTAACTTGAACACAACACATCCTACAAATACGAACCTGATTGAAAGAAATAATGATAATCAAATCCTTGATGACAGCAACACTCAATAACACTCACAAAACAATTACTGTATATTGACAGTCATGTTACGTTATTTTTAAAATGTTCCCTTTTCTTTTTCATAGCTTCTTTAACACACTACTTCTTCGCTGCGATACGCGGGTATATATATATGTATATATATACCCCGATCTACATACTCGAATAATGGATACTTTATTCGCCATCAATGATTGTTTTGGTAAAGCCATACTCAGTGTATTCATTAGATGAACGGTAAAAAAGTAAGAACGAGGGGAGGGTGACTTATTGAGGCATGCAGGCAAAACCACAATAGCACGCGGGCTCGATGTACAAAAAAATATATCTTTTCAAGTTCTATTTAGTCCATATGTGTCAAACTCAAGGGCCGCGGGCCACATCCGGCCCGGCGTGTAATTATATCCGGCCCGCGAGATCATTTTATATACTGTATTATTGTTATTAATGGCCCGGGTATATGAAGCGCTGGTAACACAATAAACTACAGATCCTATAATGCAGCGCTTCAGCTGCCTTGCCAAACACTTACCGTGTTAATCAAGTCTAGCTTATGATGGTGCAAGTTATTGTGAAGCTAGCCCACACGATGCTGAAGAGAAAAGTTGATTCTGAAAATAGAGCCTTTAAAAACCGATGGGAGGCTGAGTATATGTTTACTGACATTGCCAGTAAACCCGTGTGTCTCATTTGTGGAGCTAATTGCACTGATACGAAATAGCCTGCCCATTTAATTATTTAGGAATGGATAAATAAATTAAGATTTTGTACAAATAATGTTTTTCATTTTTCTTCCTTGATGGATTCTGCCACCCCCAGCAACAGTTGCTCGCACTCCAAAGAGTGTATGTATATATATATATGTATTTGTGTGTATATATGTGTGTGTGTGTATGTATGTATGTGTGTATGTATATGTATGTGTATATATGCAGATATATATATGTATGTATATATGTGTGTGTGTGTATATATATGTGTATATGTATATGTATAGATATGTATATATATATGTTTATATGTGTGTGTATATATATATATATATATATATATATATATATATATATATATTTATATATATATATGTGACAGCAACACTCATCACTCACAACAGTGACAAAACAATTACATTGACAATCATGTTACGTTATTTTCAAAATGTTTCATTTTCTTTTTCATTACTTCTTTAACACACTACTTCTCCGCTGCGAAGCGCGGGTATTTTGCTAGTGATAGATAAATGTTCCATGGCTAAAAAGTCTCCTAAAAAGGCCCCTGTAAAACAAATAAACATGTCTCATTTGTGTGGCAAACACGCCACATGTGTTAAAAACAAACAAAATCTGTTTTGGGGAATAATATTTCTGTGAAACCAGATTATACTTTAGCACAGGAGCACATCACTGGACATATAGTAAAAGTGAACAAGGCACTGCCTTGGGCTGTATGTGATCAATGTCATTCACAATTACAACAGTACAGGCAGATGATTGAATGTTAAAGAATTGGCAGCTACTTTTGCAAAATAAATAACTTTACAGTATATTTTCATACTTTTATTCATATATTTAAATGGTGCCATTACACCAAGTAAAAAGAAGGTGAAAAGAGTGCCCATTAAGCAATGTGTTTTTGCTATTGATAATGATAATGAAGAGCCACAGAAAAAGCAGATTTCTGGACATAGTACATTGGAAAAAAGTCAATGTGCTGAACTACACTCAAGCATTACCACACACCATGGACGATGCTGCACAGTCTACACAAATAGCTAAAGTAAGCTAACATTACTAACTACTTTTAAATGTCAAACATGCCATTTCAGCTTATTGGCGCAGAGCTTAAATACATTTCAAAGTATATACTGTATATAGAACACAGTACCCCTTTAAAGTCTAGTTGCTGTTAATATATCATGAAATGATGTAATAGTGAAAATGACAGAAAGATATACAGTATAAATTAATCTTAAAGCTTGAATTAACTTATTTTACTGTGCTCTTTAGTTGATATTGGCAACTGATTGCCAATCAGTTACCTTATTTCATTGCCAAGTCTTTTATTCAGTCTCTTTTTCAGTTTACTTCACTTGCTTTTTCGGCTGCATTCTGGCCATTTAAAATTCACTGACTAGAGGTGGGTTTTTAGGAACAAACCCCGTAGGTGGAGCCCATACAGTGGAAAAAAAAAAAAATTTCTTTTCTGAAAATGCCTGTTCAGGCTCTGATAAAAAAAAAAGTAGAAAGTGAGGGGTTCTGTTGTTACCAAGCCATGATCAGGTAAACCAGCTGAGATTTCAGCCACAACTGCCAGGATCATTTGTCAAGCTGCCACTTAACTGAGGTGCAGGCTTCTCTGCAAACAAGTGGTGTTGCTGTTTCAAGATGCACAATAAGGAGGTACTTGAACAAAAATGGGCTATGCGGTTGAATTGCAAGAAAAGAAACCTTCAACTGTGCCAATGCCACAAAACAGCTCACTTAAAATATGCTATCTAGACAAGCTTTAAAACTTCTGGAACAAAGTCCTTTGGAGTGATGAGACCAGAATTGAACATTATGGTCACAACCATAAAGGCTATGTTTTGTAGAGGATACAATAAGGCCTGTAATGAAAAGTACACCATTCATACTGTGAAGCATGGAGTTGGATCTCTGATGTTCTGGGGGTTTGTGAGCTATAGTGGCACAGGTAACTAATGAAAATTGACAGCAAGATGAATACAGCATGTTACCAGGAAATATTGGAGGACAACTTGCATTCATCAGTCCAAAAGCTACGCATAGGATGAACTTGGATCTTCTAACATGACAATGATCCAAGACACAAGGCCAAGTTAACCCTTTGGTGGCTACAACAGAAAAAAGTGAAGGTGCCTGAGTGGCCAACACAGTCTGTTGACCTCAGTTTCATTGTGCCACTCTGGGCAGATCACAAACATGCAGTTCATGCAAGACAGCCCAAGAATTTATGGGACTTGGAGGCTTTTCGCTAAAAAGAATGTGCAGCTCTACCAACTGTGAAAATCAAGGGCCTTATCCACAACTGTCATAAAACAGTAGTAAGAACTAAGGGTATGCAAACTTTGAACAGGGACCACCTCATTATTTCCTTATTACAATGCTTTGTTTAATGGGTGTGTTGTTCTTTGATGTCTTATAGTTTAACTTGGGCTCCATTAAAAGTAAATGAAATGTCTTTTGCCTGATCAACCGTCTTTCCTTTAAAGTATGGTACATATCTTACAGATTCTGCCAGAGAATGAAAAGTTATGAGCACAACTGTATATGTAAAAAAAAATATATATATATATATACAGTATTTTATTCATTTTTTGTTTCTTTGTTTTCAAACTCCTTTTTTGTTTCATATACAGTATCTGTCATATACTTGTTGTATTGGTTAATTTACATCCATCCATCCATTATCCAACCTGCTATATCCTAACTACAGGGTCACGGGGGTCTGCTGGAGCCAATTCCAGCCAACACAGTGCGCAAGGCAAGAAACAAACCCTGGGCAGGGTGCCAGCCCACCGCAGGGCACACACACACACCCACACACCAAGCACATACTAGGAACAATTTAGAATCGCCAATGCACCTAACCTGCATGTCTTTGGACTGTGGGAGGAAAGCGGAGTACCTGGAGGAAACCACGCAGACACGGGGAGAACATGAAAACACCATGCAGGGAGGACCCGGGAACCGAACCCCGGCCTCCTAACTGCGAGGCAGCAGCACTACCACTGCGCCACTCTAATCAAACTAATAATGTTATTATTTCATTGTTCCTATGTTGTCATCTCTATATTTCTGTATATATGTTTATTTTTATTAGTTTATTGGTGTGTCTTGTATTTTTGTTCTATTGTTTTATTTCTCATTTTTATTTTTTCATCTACTATGTTCATATACATTGGACTATGATTGCTGTATTTGCTATATATACATTTCCTTGAATATATTATTTTCTCTGCATTTTATATTTTTGTTATCGACTTTAAATATATGACTTTGATTTGTACATTGTTATCTTAACTTCTGCTTATACAGTGGAACCTCGGTTCACGAATGTCTCGGAACACGTACAAATCGGTTTGTGACCAAAAAGTTTGCCAAACTTTTGCATCTGTTCAAGACCACACTTGTTCGGTATACGAACAAGCCAGTTTCCCTTTCGGTTTGTGCATGCCGATGATTTCCACACGTGTTCAGTCTCTGTGCAGAGAAAGAAAGAGAGAGAGACACACACACATAGACACATGCGCGTGAGAGAGAGACACACACACAGATGCGCGCGAAGGAGAGAGAGACACACAGACACACACACGCGCGCGCGAGAGAGAGAGACTGCTGGATGCATAAGGCCGAGAAGGCAGTTAAAGAATGCACCAGGCTTGTTTTTAAAGAGACAGATCCAAGCATTGTTTTAACCTCATTCTATTTAATGAAGATTTTTTTCTATTGGATTTTAACCTCCACTTCACTTCTGTTTACAGCGTAGCGTGCATTGTTGCAATGTTACTTTTCTTGGTGGTTTATTAAATTACGGATTTTTCAAATGTTCATTTTTTTCCCCTGTGCTTAAAACTCATTAAAAAAAAGTGTTTTTAGGAGCGGTTCGTAGCGCTATAGTGCAAACTCTTACAGTGTTAGTTTTCTCTGTTTGTTCAAGGTTTTCTCAGTGTTATTCAATGTTTTTACATTTAGTTTACTATTACGCTGTGCATTCTATGGTATTATTAACTATATTTGTGCTTAAAAATCTTTAAAAAAATATATTTACATACAGTTCGTACAGTCTGGAACGGATTAATTGTATTTACATACAATCCTATGGGGGAAATTACTTCGTTTCACAACCAAATCAGTTTACAACCAGAGTTTTGGAATGAATTATGGTCGTGTCCACCATTTTATTTAAAATTTGTGGCATTAAAATATTTTATTTTTTCCCCATGTTACTTGCATTATGATCAAGAGTAGTTTCTACCTTGGACTTCTGTCTGCTGATGTAGGGTGTGGTTCTGTATGACACTTTTCTAAGTTGAACATGTTTAGAAAATAGATGGATATATTCATATATTGTATTTAACCAACATAGGTGTAATACCATAGTGCATACTCAGATAGTACTTACATGTGGTTAATTAAAACAGTAATAATTGTGATTTTAAGCACTCCTATATTGCTATATGCATGAATGTAGTTCAAAGGACTTGCAGCCAATGGAGAGGCATCAAGGTTGTATGAGATCAGAAGAAAAATGCTTTGTATGTCATGAGGGGAAAGCACACAAAAAATGTGTGCCAGTGCATTATTGAACCATTATTGTTAGGCTGATCCCTAGGGACCATCTCAAAATCAAAATGCCAATATTCAATGAGATTAATATTTATAAAACCCTTCCAGTTATTAGGTACAAATTTATTAATTATTTGATATTTCTTAATAATAATAATAATAATAATAATAATAATAATAATAATAATAATAAATTCCAGTTTAACTTAAAGTGAATATACAATAAGTGATTGTCAAACATTTTGACAAAAGAAAAAAAAAAAGACATTTAAATTAATATAAGCAATGATGCCAAAAGTTAAACAAAGAATACAACACTAAATTGAAAAAAAATATTTAACTTGGAAAGAAATATCCAAAAACTAAAGCCAAAACTCCATATTTTAAATCCTTAAATTCAATACATGAATCATTTATACAAACGTCAATATAGTAAACCCAGAAATTTACAAAAAAAAAAATCATTAAGGTAGGAGAAACAGAACTTACTGTTAGGAAGAGACTTCTAAACAAAGTATAGGAATATAACACTTACTGAGGCACAATCCACACTTACAATAGGCCTTAGGTGACTGCACTATATTTGGCAGCAATACACCTGAGTTTATGAACATATTTAAAAACCTGACTGTGCTTTAGAGTTAAGAGGAAAAGGAACAATAGCAATTAAAGAAAAACAAGTCAAAACAGAAAAATGTACACCCAGGGAGAAAGAGATTTAGCTGAAAAATGACAGTTATTAGGTTGCCTACCTTTCTGAATCAGAGTAGTGTGCAAATATTGTGAATTTGTGTAAACTGAATATTTGTACTGGATTCTCCAATGCAAAGTTAGTAGACCATATTACTGTTTAAACTGAATAAGGCTTATTTTAAAATATTCTTAATTAATCCATAATGATTCTAATAATTTAATATATACCCTGGTTATTTTTATTGTTAAGTCATTTTTCATAAAAATGTAATTTTCTAATTTCACTCCACAATACAAATACATGTCATCAGGTGCAACACTTTTTAACTTACAGCTTGTACATTATGCCTCTGGTGACCTGATTTCTGTTGGAATGGATGGGAAAAATTGTAAGGAGAAATTTGAGCCTTTTTGTTTTTAAGCTGTATATTTTTATATGCCCTAAGGGTAATTAAAATGCAAAGCAAAAACCTTCTCTATGTAATGAAAAGTTTTTGTTTACAACTTATGTCATAGAGCAATTAAGAGTATGTTTCTTTTGTCATGAGTCTGCTGCAAATGCATATATCTTTAATATTTAGTTGATCAGGTTTAGATAGTCTTTAAGGTATTGAAATGAAGAATGAAAATTTTAAGGTAACATTAAATCAGCATTACCGATTTAATACTGATGGGAGTGGATTCTGTCTGAGGTTTATAAAGACTCTTCACTCTCTAAATCATGCTTCCCATTGTGGAAATATTTAAGCTCAAACATAACTGGAAATAATATCTATATCTGAAAAAAAATCAGGTAGACTTTTGTAATAAAGCAAATCCAGAAATTTGCCCAATAGAGTTAGGTCATAACCTACAGTATAATTGTCATACAAAAAATGTACTTTTATTCTTCTTCATCTAAATTATGTGGAATCTGACACGTAATCAGTTAATACATGTGCAACAGCCTCACAGCGACAGGAAAGTATCAATAGGTACTAACTGCAAAGAAAAACAAACTAATACACCAAGACGGTAAAGTAATGATCTTAAACAATAATTAAAAATAAATAAGTGTTAAATTTGTTTCAGAAAAAAATGGTCCCAAATGACTAGAGATAATGAAACTTGGTGTTGCTGAAAATCACTTTTCAATACAGTAGAAATTAGAGTATTTGCCTGTGCCAATGTATTATTTTTGTTTCTTATGAATAGTACATGATATAATGTCAATATTTGCCATTCAAATTGTGTTACATGTTCTAGCATATTCTAACTGTCAGGTTTCTTGTCCCTTATAGCTGGTGCAAAGCCATGTCCCTGTCTTTCTGTGGAAATGACAATGCTTCAGCTTATAGCGTCTATGAAGGAGTCCTGAAAAATGGATGCTTTGTTGATGCCCTCAACTTGGTCCCACATGTTTTCCTACTGTTTATTACTTTCCCTATTTTATTTATTGGTAAGTATACTGCAGCTCTGATTTGGGTTTACGTTTACCTGTGGTATGTAAAATACTGTTTATACCAAAGAAATATATACAAATAGGTACAGCAAGTAAATGAATAAATAATATATAAGCTGTTTATGAATTTATCAACACAGATTACTGCATGATAAAGGTCTTGTATTACTCAAGTAAAGTGTTGGGTCTTTTAAATCTTTTTTAAATTCTATTTTAAGAAAGCTTTTAAACATGCCTGCCAGAACTATCTGAAATGAGTATCTGCATTCCCATTATTAGTGTTATCTACATTATAAAAAACAGTGGAAAATGACTTAACTGATTAACTTGAGGACTGTACATTGAATTTTGAAATTACAGTTTTGGGCTTGAAATTGAATATATTCATTGGAAATCGATTTCAAAGAGGCATAATACATAAATGACAGATGGCAATACTGGCATGTAGTTACGAATCTGTAATCCTTACCACTCCTGAATTAAAAAAAAAAACAGTTGTGTGGTGTAGTGACTGGATGATTAGGCTTTAAAGCATAACTCAGTTCCCCTTCAAACCATTGTCAGGCAGTCACTCATTTTCTAATCTGCTTAATCCTAAACAAGGTAGCAGGGCAATAGTGAGGGGTCTCCAGATCCTAGCGTCTGTTCATCCCACCAATTGAGTGTTCATTTACATTCCTGCCAACTATGTACTTAGCTGGCTTTTGCTAGTGAATTAGTTTTAGGATTGCTTTGGGCTCTTGGAATCAGGTTGGGGTTGGGGTTGTCTTTCATTTGCCCAAGCGTTATCAGATTAGAACTCTCTCTAATGGTTCCTGCTATCTATGCACCCCTCAGCTTTGAAGTAGTTTTGGAGAGTAAGGTCTTAAAAAATAGCTCACTTGCATGATAACTTGTAAATCACATGTGTTACCATCTGTGCCCCCTCTCTCTTTCCTGCAAGAGGGTCAGAAAACTCTGCACATGGCATATTTTTCTGCAGACAACTTTGTCCCACATATAATGGTACACCATCCTATAAGCCTTCCAGAGGGCACAGTACACATGCATGTCTTTTTCTTAATTTTATTGGAGGAAAATAACATTCCGTACAATCAAGTGGAACTTAACAAAACACATGCATACCTTACTACTCCTTTGCAGCTCCTGTTTGCATATGGATAGGCTGTAAATGCATTGTACATACATTGCAGTTTCATTGGAAGCTTCAAATTTCTTTAACAGAAAGAAACAATTCCAATTACATTTTTTTGCACAATGCAAACAACTTCCTCTGTTGTGGAATTTAACTTGGTGGGTGTACCAGAGTTTAGTATGGTTCAAACATTTTTACTGATAATGAAGGCACAGATGAAGATGACAGCAATATATTATTAAGAGAAAACAATAGAGGTATAGGATGTTCTATAATGCTGCAACTGTTAACTGCTTTAATCAAAGGTACAGTCTGAATGTGTGAACAAACTCAAGACTGGTGGGATAAAATACTGCTTTGATTGTGTAATTAGTATGACTGGCTTTCCACTCTTCAAATGTCTTGCCTCAATTTTTGTCTATGTTTGTGAAGGACTGCAGCTTCTGCTGAGAAGAAAACATGTAATTTCAAAGATGTATACCTGTCCAAAATCGTTTGCAGTCATGTTAAAGTGTCTTGCTGAAGGTGCTGGCTTTAACATCTTATTCAGTCATTTTAGAATAACTAAACCATCAGTAAGCCAGTGAAATCAATGATCTGTGACCAGCTCTGTAACAAACTTCATGGAATTGTGGGTAGCTTTGAAAATAGATGCAGGTTTCTTGGTGCAGTACTGCAATCAGTGTGTTACTGCAAAGTGAGATACCTTTTAATTTTACTTCAGGTTATAACTGTTATCAGTTGCATCAATAAAATGTAATTTTTGAATAAGTTAAAGACTGACATTTGTATCTTAGCAAAAAGAAAAAAAATGATTCTGATTCTTTAATTCAGCATTCCAGAAAGAATGTGTAAAACAAACAAATATTAATAAAACAGCTTAGGTACATAGTGCTCATGTTGCATTGCCCAGTTTATATTGTATGTCTTTACTAAATCCAGATGTGGCAAAAATGAATGGCTGGTGAGATTAGCCTTTATTGCTTGTGTCAACAGCATTAGCGAAACTTGCATAATCATGTCAATACTCAAATCACTGTACTGATTCATATGTTTTTTAATATTTTGCAACAACACCCTTCCTGCTAAGCTGACAAAAAAATCTGGCAAAATCTTTTGTCTCACCATTCTCTTTTGCTTTGAAACTAAAGCATTACCAAATTGGCAAGGTAGATTTCTACTTAGCCACCAATTCTTCCATTTGTGCTTTTGTGTATTAAACAAAGAATCTTTGTTACTGTGGCTATTAATAATGGCCAAACTGAGAATTACAGGAGTAAAATAAAGCAATGTTGGCTTACTCAGTTAAAAATGCTGATGTGCCATCCCCTCTGTGATAACATCTTCAATTGGTAAATTTTAAGGAGAGGATTGATCAACCTCAGAATTATGCAGATTACGTAAACCTACCTGTATTCCCTCAATGGCACATATATGTAGTTTATTTTGTAGAATAACTACTTTTCCATAAAGCACTGAAATACCTGAAATAGTTAAAATTTAAAAAGCTTTTCAGCTGCAAGTGTGTTATATGAGAATAATAACTTACTAAACTATTTATTCCAAGCCAATTAAATTATGATTGTAGTTGGTTCAGTTGACCAAAAAAAATAATGGGCTATGCATTAATAATGCAAGAATTTATGAATTCTTGGCACCCTCTGCATATTTTAAAATCTATTTTTAAGATTAAACTACTGAACTACTGAAGAGTGGCATCCCGGCCAGGCATGGGCCCCCGGCTGTCCGCCACACTAAGTAATTATTGAGCAGTACAGCAAGATACAATGCCGTCTGTGGTCAAAGCATAACATTTTCTAATAGCTAGAGAAACCTTGAACCACTTTGATGCCTACAGCTTGTAGAATTAAAATAAAATGTAACCTTTTTGTATAGTTTCAACACCCAAACTTGTGTTAAAGAGATACATTCTGCGGCTCTCTTGAGATGGTTTGCAGATTTCAGATGTTTCCAGTTTTTCGCAGAAGTGGAATAATATACGTTTAGTTTTGAAAAATATGCCTCATATACTTTTTACCATTATGTCTAGTAGACTTTTGCTCTTCATAGTTACTAGTTTATTTTATGTGCTTTAGTTTCATTGTAATAATGAATCACTTTTTTTGTAAAGTATTTTGAAATGGATATTTTGTAAAATAAAGTTTGATTATTTTGTTGATCCTTCTTTTTGTTAGGCAGGGAAGGTTTGTCATGTGATTTAAAGGCTAATCTGTCTCTGATACTCATGGGCTGTCAGTGTCACACCAAAACTAATCATTATTGTCTGATTGGTACAGGTTGGGGAAGTCAGAGTTCTAAGGTTCAGATTCATCACAACACCTGGCTACACTTCCCAGGACACAACCTAAGATGGATCCTAACATTTGCACTCTTATTTGTTCATGTGTGCGAAATAGCAGAAGGAATAGTTTCAAATGAGTAAGTTGTCAGTTAGTACTTTTTGTTTGATGTTGACAGGTGACAACAATAACTTGCTAGGAATAAAATTGTATGTAAAGTTAAATTATTTTACTGCATGATTCAGTATTCTTCTTAATGTCAAATAATGCTGTTGAATTTTCTGTAGCTCCTACTCATATTTTCTGCTCATTTCAGTTTTTAAACAACTAGACAGTGTGCTGCCTAGTACCCCCATGAACATTTCTTTAATGACTCAGTCACATCTCACCGGCATTTCCTGCAATCCTATTATTACTCCAAACATTAAGCACGCTTAGCCTGGTCTGTGCAAATTTTAATTTCCTTGGAGTTGAATCCATCCATCCATATCTCAGATGTCTTTAATGAGCATAAGACATCCTTTTGCCAAAATAATACCTGGGTGATCACTGCTGAGTGTACATATTGTTTTGGAGATTTATGTGTCTAGAGAGACAAACATGCTCTTTTAATGCTAGATATAAATTCTTGTTGATGTCTCTTGAATTAATAAAGAAAATTGTTATACAGAAGATGCATTATTTATTTAGATGTTTTGACTAAGTTTGGATAGAAAAATAATGTTCCTTCATTAATCAATTAATTTATGAAATTTTAAACAAAAGGTATTCTCAGTGGAATATTAAGCAGTTTCTGACCTAGTTTTATGTAGATTGCAGTTACCATGTAAAGTTAGGCAGTGAAGCATTTAGTGAAGTTTTCACACATTTGGTAGAAAAAGCATAGAAAAAATAACTCAAGTGTTAAAGTGGCAGTGATAACATAAATTATGCATGCTACATACTGTCCCTTTGAAGAGTTTTTTTGAGGAATTCCTGTAGTGTTTTTACTATTAACCAGTGTTTAATTCTTCATACAAATAGTAAAAGTGTGGTACAGTTCTATCCTTGTAAGACATGTTGAAATATAAGTAATCAGTGTAGACCTCAGGGTTAACATTTGCAGTGCACCATATTGGAATGTATTTTGTAATGCAGATAATAATAGAATGTCTTGAATTTGTCATTCCACACAATGATGCATCATAATCCTTTGTAGCATTAAAATACATCACTACAGATGTGTGAGATGCATCATCTGTTGTTATGAAACATGAAATGCTTATGTCTCAGTTATATGCCATTTAGTAAAAGCAGTCTTAACATTTGTAATGTGCTATAAGTTGAAATGATAAAATACAATGCATTTTATTACTACAAATGTTTGTGATACACCATCTGTTGGAATGTCAGAGACAGAACAACTGGATGGAGACACAGATACACAGACACACAAATACTTATTATTTTATTAAGAATGGATATGATATAATGTATTATCATATACATTAATGCCAAATCCTCAGAAATTTCTTTAGAAACTTCTTATATAAAATGAACTTTTGTTGTCTTTAAATGGGCATGAAAATAAGCATTGCTTTTGGTTGATGCGTTACAATAATGTGAACTTGAGCACATAATACATGGTATTTCCATATCTACATTTTCAGAGCATGCATAAAGTATAAGGAAGCTCAAATAAAAAATAATAATCTGCCTCAGACTAGGATCTTGGTTAAAATAGAAAATAAAATTACCTTGTTTTTATGTAACAAAAAACATTTTCATGGTGCAAATGATTTTCTCATTATGTTTAACTTTATCTGTATTGTAGGTGCATGCAGACTCCCCATCTTCATCTTTTTATGCCTGCTTTAATGGGCTTCATTGCTGCCATTACATCAATTGTTTACTACCATAATATAGAGACGTCAAACTTCCCAAAACTACTTTTAGGTAAGTCAGAACTGTAACTGTTTCATAATAACAGACTTGAAAAAGTTTTGTCTATGAGCAGGTATAATTGCTTCTCCATTATATATGGTAGTACCTGATCACATCAGTAAAACCTTGCAATCTTCAGATAATTTATGTAAGTGATGAAACTGCGTTCATAAGTTTATTATAAAAAAAATGCTAAAAAATGTAAAAAAATAATTGCAGTGCATTTTTCTATGTATAATGAATGAGTTTACCCTAATGGGAAAGGGTGAAATTAAAACAAAGAAATATTAAATTGTTAGGATAATAGTAAATTGCGTGAGCCTCCAGTGTTACTGGGTTTTAAATGTAACATTCACTCTTTAAGAAATGTAGCCATACTTTTCATAAGAGTTTACTTGTAAGAAGTGTTTATCCGAAAAACACTGTAATGATTTTGAACACTAGCGATATGATAAAAAAAATCACTTTATATTTTAATATTTTACAGATTTTTTTTTTTTTTTCTGTTGAAGCATTATTTGTGTTCTTTGTGATAAGAGGACGCAAGATTAGCGACCCTCCATACCCATAATAACAATAAGTCAGATAAAAACTACAATAAAGCCTTCTGTTACTAAAACGAGAGTAAAAAGTAATGAATAACATGAGAAAAAAGTAAGAAGCCTTATGTTTTTGTCCTGGCAAGTAGTGATTTGCAAAACGATTCATTTTAGTGATTCGATTCATTTTGTTCAGTTCACCAAAATAATTTGAATCTTTGATTCATTGATTTGTTCACTTCAAAAACAACAAGCTATATTATAGTTTAAAATCTACAAAAGGAAGTCAGTCAGTCATTTTCCAACCCGCTATATCCTAACACAGGGTCATGGGGGTCTGCTGGAGCAAATCCCATCCAGCACAGGGCACAAGGCAGGAACAAATCCCCAGGCAGGGCGCCAGCCCACTGCAGGACACACACACCTACCCACACACACACACCAAGCACAATTTAGAATCGCCAATGCACCTAACCTGCATGTCTTTGGACTGTGGGAGGAAACTAGAGCATCCGGAGGAAACCCACGTAGAAACAGGGAGAACATGCAAACTCACCGCAGGGAGGACCCGGGAAGCGAACCTAAGTCTCCTTACTGTGAGGCAACAGCGCTACCACAGCACCACCATGCTGCCCACAAAGGGAAGTAACAAAATTTGTTGTGAAGAAGAGGCAATTGGGGAGTGGTGAAAAAACTTTCAAATTTTTGCTTGTTTTTCCACAGCACTTTTTATTTACTGGATACTTGCATTCATCACAAAAACCATTAAACTTGTGAAATATAGTGAGGTCAGCGTGGGAATAGAACATCTTCGCTTTTGCATTACCGCAATGCTTGTCATTCTGTATGCTTTACTGATGGCAGTGGAAATCAACGTGATCAGGGTCAGGGTAAGTGTGTTAAATGTATGACCACATTTCATACAATTCCAGGTTGAGAACTGCAGTGTCTCAGTTTTCCTGTTATTTTAACATTTCAGTAGTATAGTACTTTTACCTTGGGTATACTCGTTTGATAGTATGTGAACCTGGGAAAAAAATAAGCAAACTATAGGTTGTTTTTTTCTGTTTTTTTCTTTAAAGCATGTATATTGTAGTAGTGTGAGTTACAGTAAAATGCAAAAGAAGATAACATTTCAAACCAAATAAGATTATAACTGGACAAGGGTAGTGTTTTTTAATTCCTCTAGCTGCTCTTTTTTCTCAATAGTTAGCCAGTAATCTGTTTTCTCAATGAAATTCTGCTTAGCTGTACCAAAAACCCCAAACTTCTCATTTTAGAATTCATAAATCATCTGACAGGGAGAGAGATAGAGTCTCGATATCTTTATTACTTAACTGTATTCTTGCTGCGTGTGTCTAACCTTTTCTGACCAGTGCTTCCTGCCTGTTCCTGGTGTGATACTTTGTGGTGACTAAAGACTGCGCACATTACAGATGTTTCTTTTTCTCATCAAATCAAAACTTTATGCCTCATTTTAGTTTCAGATAGGATCTTCTCAGAGTATTCCTCAAGTTGTTATCTTCTGAACATTCCTTGAACTTTAGTGCCATATTCTTTGCAATATTTGAAAAAACCTGTCAAATTCTAGCTCTCTTATTTTGCTTACTATTGTTATGATACAGCAGGTGATGAAAATGATCCTTTTTTGCTTATCAACTGTTTACTCTCATTTATAATTGAGTTATTTAACCAATCGGTGCAGGAACTATAAGAAGAAAAAAAATATGTGTAAGCAAAGTTAGTATGAATCTATGCTTGCAAAGTATTTCAGGAAAAGTGCTGTGTAAAATAAGCATTGGTTGTAAAGTTATTTTTTTAGTCTCAATGCTGCTTATTTTAAACACTGTCAGCTAAGCACCATAACACCTCATAGTGTACCACTAGTCAAGGAATCAGCTAGAAAATCCACTGTCTTGTAGATAGATAGATACTTTATTAATGCCAAGGGGAAATTCACATGTCTTACTGTATGAGAAGTAGAAAGAGTATGTCTGGACCCGCATTTACATGAAAAAGGGTAAAAAGACTATTCTCATAATGAAGATGAAAAAGATCCTTTATTGGATGTCAGACTGGCTGTTTAGCTTTCATCATGTTATAGAGGAAAAACAATTCAAATGTGTTGCTTCTTACTTTTTATATAATTTTACATGTTCACATGGCAGTGTATTGCTTCCTTCCTTCCCTCCTGACTTTCACAGTTGTTTCCTTGGCCTTCATGTAGGTTTCCATCCATGTGCTGATAACATAAGGTGTGCCGCAGAATGTGTCTCCCATTCTGATGTTAATTCCCTTCAAATAAATGCATTACAGGACAAAAAGAAAGCCCATATCAGTAAATAAAAAGTCTAAAGTTTTGTAATGTGTATGATGATGTCTAACTTTAACTACCTTAAAGGTGTAGAAGGAGTTAATAACAAGTGTGTGATAGTTTTCTCTTTGAGGCAGAGCTTTCAGAGACAACATAAATTCAGATTTAGTATTAGTCATGGTTTGCTTGTGAAGTGTTTACAATCTATTGAATCAAAACCCTGCTCTGATCTCTCTGCTTAGATAAACACTACATTTTCACTTTACTAATTCCCAGGTACAACATGAATCTTAATTTCAGAGGTTTAAAATCATCTTCCCTCCTAGCTTTTCAGTCTTACCTCTTGATGTTAAAATATATTTTTCCTTCTACAGAAGTATGTGTTTTTCACAAGCCCACAGAAGGTGAAGCCCCCAGAAGACCTGCAAGACCTTGGTGTGCGGTTTCTGCAGCCATTTGTAAACTTACTCTCCAAAGCTACCTACTGGTGGATGAACCATGTTATTGTTGGTGCCCACAAGAGACCAATAGACTTGAAAAAGATTGGCAAACTTCCCATTGCAATGAGAGCCTTGACAAATTACATAAGGCTGAAGGAAACTTATGAGGAGCAAAGGGTTTGTAAAGCTTGTTTGGGGGAATCTCAGAGGTTTATCGAGTTCTCTGTGGGGCTTATTGGCTAAGGAGTTGTGTGTAGGGCCTAGTGGCTAAGGAATTGGATTGTAAACCACAAAGCTGCCATTCCATTGCCTCCTACTGTCCAGTAGCAAGTCACTGCAGCAGCCAGTGTTCAACTTGTAGAAATGTGTAAAAGCATCAGCTAAATATACCAAAGGTTGCCCTCCATAACTGGACAGATATTCCTGAGTAACACAAGGTTCATTAATTGATATATTTGTGAAATAGTAAAATTCATTATTAGCGTTAACCTACAGATTGTTCTGACTTTTAGTTTCTGAAAATATATACCGTTACCACTCATACCAAAAATATGTTAAAGATGTGGGCTAAAATTAATGAAAATGAACTATATAAAAAATGAAGTATATCTTACTGTATATTAAAATTACTGGAAGGTATTTAGAAATTTCTCATATTACGACATGGAAAGCAGCAGGCTAAAATAAGTAAAAATATGTGCAAAAAGAAGACTATATCTATATCGCTATATGAGTTGTAACTGCAACTCTTTCTAAATAATGATGAACAATATCTTGAAACATATAAAATCAAATAATCAGAGATAAATAAACATGAGTAAAAACTAAACTAAAAATAAATGTCCATGAAGCTGAAACGCATAAATTGTAAGTTAAATATTAATGCTGCACTTGTGCTTCATGCATTGTTAAGATGTTCCTTGCTTCCTTTTTTGTTTTTTAGAAGAAGTTAGTAGATGACCCTGATAAAGCCCCCTCCATCTGGAAGTCAATGTATCGGGCCTTCGGACGGCCAATCCTCCTAAGCAGCACATTTCGTTATTTGGCTGATCTTCTGGGTTTTGCTGGACCATTGTGTATCTCAGGCATTGTAATGCGACTCGGTGATCAGAGCAACTCCTGCAAAACAAGCCCACCTGATGTAAGTCAAGCTGTTAAAGACAGAACAAACATGTGAAGGCATTAATGGATGAAGAATACTGTTGTAATGCTATTGAACATTTTAATATATTTTTAAAAATTTTCTGCATATATAAAGAATTGCCCTTTTAAGCTTTTGATATTCAGACATTTAATGATATAAATGACCAATTTATTAAAGACATTGCATTGTGTGTGACAGTGGTGGCACTGCTGTGGTGCAAACGAGAAGACTGGGGTTCAAACCCAGGCTATTCCCTGTGTGGAGTTTGCATGTTCGCCCTGTGCCCAACATAAATTTCCTTCCAAAGTCCATGGACATGCGATCTATGTGATTTGGTGATTCTAATTTGGCCCAGATATGTGTGTTTTCACTCTGTGATGGATTGATTACTTGTTCAGAGATTGTTCCTGTCTTGCACTTGATGTTTACTGGGGTAGGAAATAGATGGAAGAACTGTGGAATGTAGCCAACAAAACTTCATACACAAAAATGTAAGGAAAGATAAATGTAATGATAATGGAGCAGAGGTGATTAAGAATAAAATTTTTTAATTTTTATTTTTAGGATTGTGGTCTTCACAATGGAGTAGGATAAGCTGAGATCTGGTTCAATATAAAATTAAAAGTGATGATAGAATTATTTATAGCTTATCATGAATGTATAATATTCATAGAGGTAAAAGTTACTTAAAGTTACTTACCTGTTGTTTTACCACTTTATCAAGGGAAAAGACGGCGTCTCCTTGTGAGGAGCTCCACGGATTTCTTCTTCTTTTTAATTGGCAGCTTTTACACTCTGTGGTGCATTACTGCCGTCTTCTGTACTGGAGGAGTTAATACTCCTTAAATCCATTTATATAATCCTGAGAGTTTAAAACATTTTAATACGTTATCGTATCTCTCTTCTCTTTTATTTGACTTTTAAACTTAGGTTTAAAAAATCCTAAACACATTAACTGCTTTTTCAGCCAAGTTCTCTCTGTTTCATAATTTTTACACTACAATAAGACATGTACAGTGGATTCTGTTATTAAACATTCCTTACAGTTTCCATCTGGTGTCTTCCATGTTTTTCGATTGCCATTTAACCCACGGTGACATATTCTTAATTTGTTAATAACAATATCATTCCTTCTCTGCTTCTAGGTAAAGATATTTCCATAAACTTGAATTTTAAATCTGGAATAGATGCCTAGCTGTATTTCCCAATTTCCACCTTTCTTGCTATAATGTTCCAATTTTCGTTTTACAGAGACTTTTTATTTCACTTAAACTCAGTGCCACTCTGATATATATAGTTGTTTTACTTGAACCTTTCTTAGAGAATTTATTAACCACTTCAATTCCCACTATACCTACATGGGTTGCATAGAGCCCAAAATATATCCAGGTTTCCACAATCGTATCAGGTCTCAATTTACTGTCTTCATTTTAGATTGATAATAAATCAGCCTCTGAATCTGAACACATTTTCCCTACCCAAACTAATGCCAAAATTATAGCCATTAATTCCACTGAAAAGACTGAAAAATGGTCTGAACATCTCTTTATGATGTTTATATTGAACTGAGGAATGTGCACTACTGTTAGAAATTTAAAACCATTTGTGTATGTCTGTATATGGTGCTCCACTGATTTGGAAGCCTTAAAATCAGGAGGTTTCTTCAAAATAAAACAGTTCAGTGCCAAAGTGTGTGCCCTAAGCTGCTAGGGAAAGAAAATAGCTGAGTGAGCCAAACAGGCCATAAATCATATATTTGTGTTAAATTTTGGTTTATATGTGAATACTATTGGTTTGCATACAGGCTTCATTTATTTGCATGCATAGAATGCTGGTTGCATTCATATGAACTACTACCTGTCTCACATGGCTCCGCCCACATAGTAGTGAAACAGGATAAACTTTAAAAATCAATAAAAAAATTAAAACAAAATGTAATAATTTATATTGAGAAGAATTTATATTGATAGCTTTCATATCCAAGGGCCTCTTGATATACAATATATTTGGTTTTGCTATCAGGGGTGAGAATGTAGCTGTGATCTCTTTGCCAAATTTTTAAAAAGTTGGCAAGGTATCTCTGGCCAAGCAGAAGTTAGGTCCACTTCAATGTCAAATGTTGCCAATGTATCTGATTGTATTAAGCTCTGATGGGAAAACGTCTCCCACGTGGGAAGAAAAGCATGTGGCTGTGATATCTCTGCCAATGAGCAGGTACCCTCTAAAACACACGTAGCTGTGATCTCTCGCTCAAAAACATCAAACATTACTCTTTAGCAATCCTTAGATGATAATGTCTGCTGAACAAACAAGTATCGCTAGTTAGCAGAGGCAAGGAAGGCTCCAACACGTTGCAAGAGGTACAGTGACTCGAATGGAGGCTGCCGCGTCAGTGAGGTTGGCACTGCTTGGCTCCCAGCTCCTGAGGTCCTGCCTCACCCTCCTGTCATCCCACATCTTGTTTCTCGGATTTGTGTGAATAAATCGATGCCACAAATGGACTATAATACTTAATGTGTTGAGAGAAGTCGGAAAACCAACCGTAATGTTCAAGCAGATTATAGAAAAAAACCTAACATACAGACAGACAGAAAGATTTTTTATATATAGAGATATTTGTTTGTGTCCATATATTATTGGTTTTTATATGTATATTCCTGGTTTACATATAAACTACATTTATTTGCACTTCTGTGTTACTGGTTCCAGTGTGTTTGTTATTGTTTTTTGAGTGAACTGCATTGGTTTATGCTTGTATGCTGTCGGTTTGTGTATCACCAATATTGACTTACATTCATATACTGCTGATGTGCTGGTTTACCAATGGTTTTGTGTATGCACTACATTGGTTTAACGCATGTCTTATACTGGTTTCATGTAGGTAATATATCAGCCTCTCATATGTTTTATCTGTGCATTATATCAATTACATGTTAGAACTGTACTGGTTTTATGGGTATACTATGGTGGTTCAGTTTATTTATTTTTTTATTAGATTAAGGTTGAGTTAATTTTCGACCCATGCATTTCCAAAATGTGGAATAGTTTTCCTTTTTGTTCAAATAATGGATCCATTTGTAATTAACGTAACACATATTTTGCCTTGTTGTTAACATAGAACAAGAAATTGTTTTGCAAAGGCTGTGTGTGAACAAGTAGCTGACTGCAATGGATATTTAGCTAGGAAATAATAAAAAGCCAGCAGAATGAGTACCTAACTTCAGCCTTGTTATCATTCCAGATTTAAGGAAAAAATACCATTAAAAATAGTTTACCAACAAGCCCTTTCACAAATGCTTTGTTTGAAAAGGTCAGTATTGAGTTGTCTTAATGCATAAGTCTGACTCTTTTCTGCTACACTTCATCCTTTTGAAATGACTCTGCTACCTTTCGAGCTCCTGTTTCTTGCCCCTATCATGTGAATAACCAATATAGTTTGCAGTTCGCACACAGAACCAATAGAGATCCCACACAAAGCTGAGGCAGACTGTGTTTTGTTTGCAAAACTGATATAGTACACATATACAATTAGCATGTTATGCTCATGAACTAGTACGATTCTTACATGTAATTGATGTAGTTCATAAATAAAACCAATCGAGTTTTTATGAAAGATGGATAAATTACACACATTAAACCAGTATGAACGCAAGCCAGTATTATTCATACACAAACCATGCAGTTCACTTACAAACCAATAACAAACGCACCTGAACCAGTGATATTCAAGTGCAAATTAATACCATTCATATGCAAACCAGTAGTATACATGTATAAACTGATAATATACATACTCGTAACTTTATAGTTTATATGAAATCAGTATTGTAAGTACACATACCGACAGGAAACACTAATAAACCAATAGTGTTCAGTCACATGTAAACCAATAGATTACACATAAAAATGCACACCGATAATATGTGGACACAGACCAATATACTGTATTGTAAGCAAACAAACCACCAGATAACACACAACGATGTAGGATTTATGGCCTGTTTGGCCCCTCATAAGGTGCAGGTCCTTAGGGTAACTTACTGAAGAGGTAAACGAACAGCCAGGACAAGGTGTTTGGAGATTTTAGATTGGGAAACTACACCAGATCAGAGGGCGATGTAGGGTGGATAACTCGACGTCGCTTGCTAATGGAGGACACTGGAAGACTTGAGTGAGAATTGGCTAGACAAAAGGGCTAGTGCAATAAAACTGAAGTCCAACCTGCCAAGGGGTCGTCTTTCGACCAGCCTTCTGGCGTCAGAGAATTTCTTTACTACTGAGTTGCTGGAGCACAGAGTTTAAGTTTGTATATATTAGTGAGGATAGCATACTTCGGATTTGTTTAAATTTTTGGGTGGAAGTAATCTGTGATTTTGTGTTACTTTTAACTTGTTGTTTTCGATTATTTTTCTGTCCATCCTTCATGAACTGTCTTTTTGTTTATCTTTTTATTGACTTTTTTTATCACTTTTTGATTTGGAGTTGCTGAATTATTGTGTATTGCACATGCACTTGTTATTCTTGTTTATGTTAATGTGCTTGCATTGTATTGTGTGTATTTACATTATTTGCAATTACATAATTTTAAATAGTTATTGGCACATATGGAATCAAGCAGAATTCTTTGTTTTTTTTTTAAACAGTCATCATTCGTCTGTGTCTCCTATCCCCTAGTTGTTTGGTTACAGCTCCTGGTGCCTGGAATATGAAACTGGGTAATGGTGCAACTGCATGGGCCATCCCATAGAAATGCCACTGATGACATTCCTACTTAACTAAAAGCAAGGATAGTCATAACAGCAGAGTGGCTATGGCACCTGACTTTCATTCCTAAGACTGCTAATTCACTTCCTGATGAGTCTCTTTGAGCAAATCACTTATCTATTTATTTTGCAAATTGTCTTGGATAATGGCATACGCTAAGTTAGTTCTTCAATTAGACTTCTATCCAGGCATTGTAACTACCTTACAAGCAGAAGAGAAATACAACAACAGGCTTAAATATCTGTTCAATGCCTGTCTATATTCTACTTTATAAAGTGAACATTCTTTCAAGTTGCAGGATTTTATTCTTTTAACTTGTCTTGTCTAGTTGAATTTACTATCAAATGCTTTGCAATTGTAAAGGAGTGATCTGTCTGTAATTCTGGATAAAATCGTACAATTATATGCTGTAGTGCTTTGAAAAGTAATATAAAATACCAAATGAATGAAATGGGGACAACGGGTTCTATAGCACATGGAACCCCCTTTTTGGATGATATGCATCTTTGTGCAGTGTTGGCTGGATATGTGAGTTTTTCTTCTTATTGGGTTAAAATTTCCTGCCGTTTATTTTCCAGTTAAATTTTGTTTTTGTGTTAAACACAATTGGGCACAGTTGTGTCCAATTCATACACCATCAACACCGTTCATGCAGGAAATCTCTTCTCTTAATAGTATGTATATTACTGCTTGGTCCATTGCTGGGATACCTTTTAAAATAAATTGATGTGTGATCAAGTATGATACACAATATAACACAAAACTCTCCAACCTGTTTAATGAAATTCTTGATTTTGAGGGGTAATAGCCTATCATAGCAGAACTGGGTACAAGACAGGAAAAGGCCCTGGTCACAAAGCCTGCTTAACATTGGAGCCAATGTGTAATCAGAAATTAACCTAAAGTGCATGCCTTTGATGATGTGGGAAGAAAGCCCTCCTATTAAAATATGATTAAACATTGATCTCGGTCATCACTTCAAGAAACCAATAGTAAGTAATAAATAAAAATTGTTGAGTGAAACACTTTTTCAGTAACTGTAAATACAAATAGCATTGACTGAAGAGATCTTTTTTTATCATCATCAGTTTTAGAGATGCCTTTTTTTTTTTTTAGGCTAAAATATTAGGTGTTTATTTCCTCTCCACTGATGAACTCCTAGAGAAAACTTTTGTTCTGGCTGTGTTATTGTTCTTAGCTCTAGTTCTTCAGAGGACATTCCTACAAGCCTCTTACTATGTAACCATTGAGACTGGCATCAACCTACGGGGGGCACTGCTGGTAAGCATTGCTTTATATTTCTTTTCAATTCTGTACATTTTTATTTTATATTGTGGGGCACAAGTTAAAACTGCACAATTTATTATATTAAACCTATAAGCAGAAATGTAAGTGGTTCTCGAAAAACTAAGAAAACCTTGTGTAATATGTTGTGTCATAGCCTGCTCTTTCCTTCCTTACTTGTTAATGTTATGTGCAGCTCTTGCTTGTGTATTATACATTTCTGCAAGTTTGTCCTATAATGTACATGTATATGTATATTTCTGCATGGTATTTCATGTATTGGAGTCCAAAAAACATACACCACATACTGTATTTGATATACTATTACGGCATATTTTTTTGGCTGTTACATTTTGATGTCCTTTCAAATATAGTTTAGAACTATAGGTACAGGTACATAATATTTTATGTGTTATGGTTTATTGTATAATTCTTGGGGATTGACTTATGAGAAGCAACCTTTACAGTATGATTTATCACTAGTCAAATCACACTTATATAACATTTCTCTCTATTATATAAAAAAATCCTGCAATGCCTCAAGACTTTTTGGAAGATTTTTTCAAGTCCTGCGTGGAGACTTTTGCCATGAGATTTTTTCAAGTCACACCCTCCTCTCAACCATTTTTAACCGCGCATACGGTAATCTCACCTCTCATTCATGTGAATAGTTTTGACAGACACAGTTTCTGCTCTGTAAGCTCTTATAAATTTTAAGGTTTTCCTTACTTTAAGTCAAATTAAAGAAGACGTATTATGTCCAAATCTTATTGAAGAATTTCATCACGAATGGTTATCAACAGTTAAAAATGAGTACACGGGCAATCCTAGCACAGAGAAATGTTAAAGTCAAATGAATTAACGCCAAAAATGTTGATCAGTTACATGGCAAATTGGTTAAATGTGTATCAATAGGCTATGCTGAAACAGTTGGTGGTGATTGTGCGGAAGGTGAAAACATCAACTTACAATATCCGACAAATATCTACAACTGTTAACAACGTTCGGTCTTCCACTATATTACTGTAGAAAGAAGGATGTATCCAAGAAAGGTAATGTAGTACATCTTCCACGGATAACACTAGACAACAAAGGAGATCTTGATATGCCATTCGTATTAAAATGTTAACAGTTTTGCGTTAGAATAGCTTTTGCAAAGACAATTAACAAATCACAGAGACAAACATTTGAAAAGGTTGTTTTATTTAATAGAGGGAAACAAAACAAACTTTAATCACAAGCAGTTATAAGTGGCATTGTAACGATGAAAGTCCAAACACAGAGTCAAAATTCAATGCGATATTGACGAAAATGTAATTCAAAAAATTGTTTTTATTAAAATTTTATAGTAAAAGTGTAAGTGTAAAAAGAATTTGCGTGTTAATTTCAAAGCCAATCAGAATGAAATTGTATTACGCAATGAATAACTGTATCGCAACATGAAACATAATTTACTTTCAAATTGATAGGATTTACTCTTTTTATATATATTGAAGGTGTAGATTCTCACATAATCTGACAGTGCAGCCAGGGGAGTCTTGTGGATATGTAGCTTTTTTTCCTCTTATTACTTTTGAATAATGGCAATTTGATGGTGAAGGAATATTTTATGTATATGAGGGCCTAATAACCTAAGATCAAACGCTACTAATGAATTTTATCAGAAATATTAGTAATTGTGTATTTCTCTTTTTATGAAAGATTTTTTGAATGATAGGTTTGTACAGGATGATAATTCTGTATCACTTTACCCACGTACAGTGGGTACGGAAAGTATTCAGACCACCTTCAATTTTTCACTCTTTGTTATATTGCAGCCATTTGATAAAAGCATTTAAATTAATTTTTTCCCTCATTAATGTACACACAGCACCCCATATTGACAGACAAAAAAAAGAATTTTTGAAATTGTTGCAGATTTCTTAAAAAAGAAAAACTGAAATATCACATGGTCCTAAGTATTCAGACCCTATGCTCAGTATTTAGTAGAAGCACCCCTTTGAGCTAATACAGCCATGAGTCTTCTTGGGAAAGATGCAACAAGTTTTTCACACCTGGATTTGGGGATCCTCTGCCATTCCTCCTTGCAGATCCTCTCCAGTTCTGTCAGGTTGGATGGTAAACGCTGGTGGACAGCCATTTTTAGGTCTCTCCAGAGATGCTCAATTGGGTTTAAGTCAGGGCTCTGGCTGGGCCATTCAAGAACAGTCACAGAGTTGTTGTGAAGCCACTCCTTCGTTATTTTAGCTGTGTGCTTAGGGTCATTGTCTTGTTGGAAGGTAAACCTTCGGCCCAGTCTGAGGTCCTTAGCACTCTGGAGAAGGTTTTTGTCCAGGATATCCCTGTACTTGGCCGCATTCATCTTTCCCTCGATTGCAACCAGTCGTCCTGTCCCTGCAGCTGAAAAACACCCCCACAGCATGATGCTGCCACCGCCATGCTTCACTGTGGGGACTGTATTGGACAAGTGATGAGGAGTGCCTGGTTGTCTCCACACATATCGCTTAGAATTAAGGCCAAAAAGTTCTATCTTGGTCTCATCAGACCAGAGAATCTTATTTCTCACCATCTCAGAGTCCTTCAGGTGTCTGATGAGACCAAGATAGAAAAAATTTTTTTTCTTTTTTTTTGTCTGTCAATACGGGGTGCTGTGTGTACATTAATGAGGGAAAAAAATAATTTAAATGATTTTAGCAAATGGCTGCAATATAACAAAGTGAAAAATTGAAGGGGGTCTGAATACTTTCCGTACCCACTGTATTAAAGCAGTCTTTTTAATTTTACTCCTTGCTGTATAATGGTACACGATTGTTTTTTGTTCTAGGCTATGATTTATAATAAGATTCTCCGACTGTCCACATCTAACATGTCAATGGGAGAAATGACCTTGGGCCAAATCAATAATTTGGTGGCCATTGAAACCAACCAGCTTATGTGGTTCCTGTTCTTGTGCCCAAATCTGTGGGCCATGCCTGTACAGGTAGGGAAGTGTTTTATGTATATCTTTATTTTATGCTTGTAGACTTCAATTTGATTGAAATGTAATGAAAGGAGAAAAAAAACTTTTATAAATTTGTACTTTGTGTAGCTTTAAAACACATTATATGAGGAACAATATTTGCCATTGAGATTTAACTACTTACGTTATCACATAATAAAAATGCAGAGAGAAACTTGGGCAGGCAGAAAATTTTCTTTTTCACATTTGTTTATGGCAATTCCAAAGGCAGGGAATTGTTTTCTGAACACAGAAAAGACAACAAATGCCTATTGTGAGAACCTAGTCTATCTGTCTGTCCGTCCATCTCTCTGTCTGCATTAAACAACTCTGTCACCTGTGGACCGATTTTGTTGAAACGTGGCACATTTATTCTTCAAGGAAATTTGTCAAGACAACTCAGTTTTCATTGAGATATGTTTAACAGATTACACTGTACATCGTTTTACAATTACTGAAAAGCATTGGCAAATTTGCAGACTCATCTGTCTAAAAATGGAAAAACATCTTGTGCGACCTTAACTACGAATTAGTTTATTGTTCCAATTTTACCTTCACAGCAGTTATGCCAACTTGTATATTTTGCAGATTTTCCTCATTTTCACCTCTGATAAGTCCCTACTGATTGCAAACAGGTCCTCAGTACAAGTTAATAAAACACCATCAGATTGTGTGCGCAGGTAGGAAGTCACAGTTACTGCCTGATTGTGCACATGCAAGTCCATCTCGGTGCATGTATAAATTTCTGCATGCATCTTCCCCCTCCTTATGCTTTAAGTCGGAACAAGTAAGTTATATGATCTTACTACCCGTAAAAGTATAAGAATGCAAGCAAGAAGGGTTATCTAGATATGAATGAAACACCTTTTTGAGTGCAATCAGATGCGTACAGAGCAAATAAACATTTGACCAGTACTATTTACCTTACACTAAGCCAAAGTTTCAGATCCATTATCTGCCGATTATAATGATTGACTATTTTACTGTTACTGTAATTCACTAGGGTGGTCAGATGTCAGACGTCCATGAGAGAGGGACAGTTCTGTTTCAGATGTAAATAACTGAAGAATATAAAAATATTCTGGTTTGAAAAGACTGCCCATCTAGGAAAACATTGCTCCACTGAAATAACCTCAAAATATATTTAAGACTTTGATGGGAGAAAGATTGCTTAAGAACTTCTGTTAAATTTCAACAGCGTTGTGAGGATGACAAAGAAGCAGACAAAAACAGACAGTACTGCCATTTATTTGTTTCCACTTTATTTATTTATTTATTTATTGTTTGTATTGAAAACCAATAAAGTGCTCTGTGAGCAGTGATAGGGTGTAAACAGAAGGGTGCAGTCAAAACACACAGTGTTTGTAACCAGAGATCAATATTACTCATATAAAATTAAGTGAGGGCTTCAAGTTGTATCAGCTTACTTGGAAGATGAGTAAGTGCACAATGGTGACACTTATATGTTCGACCTGGTGATGTTATGAGCTACACTTTCCTGGTTGTCCTTAACTAGTAATGGCATAGCATCTGTCAACTAAAAGATCTCAAAATGGTGGCTCCATAAGACAACCAAAAAGATGGTTTCATTTTTAACTTTGACTAAAATACATTGGAACAAAAAATAAACTTAACCACTGGATTTCTCCAAAAAAGCCTCTAAAACCACTGAAACTAAATTTCAAATAATTTTGGTGACCAGAAACTGTTTAGAAGAACTAAAAATGAAAAGCAGATCAAAATAGCTAGCTTCCTTTTAAATTAATGTTCAGCAAAAAAAAGTGACCAAGACAAATTGCAGAGTAGCAAACATTTACTCTCAGAAATAAGAAAATTAATCTCAATGAACCCAAATAAAGAAATTCACTTAACTTGTTTTATTTTTTATGTTGACTTCTTGTACTATGCAGTAGAAACAGTTAAAAAAAAAGCCCTTTAGAAGACAGATTCAGTTAATAAAGTGTTCAGATTTCTGTTTTTGATTGCTGGTTCACAGAAGAGCAGATTCTGTAAACTAGGAAGTGTGGAGCAAAAGGAGGTGAAATAAGGCAGGCATGTTGCTGTTTGCTTGCAGATCACAGTGGCATGTAAATGAATAACTATATAACCTAATGAATGCTGTTAGAGCCCAATACACTTTTTAGAGAAATAATTTATTAACATCTAGGGGAATATATTGGAAAATTATATAAGAATTTAGTTAAAGTGCTCACATTTATTGTATTGATTAGGGCTGTCAAGTTATACAAAAATAAGTGTTTGAATACTGATAGTGAAAACAAGTAAATATTCAAATATATTCTAACATACTGTAGGTTAAAAGTTCTAAGTGCTCTCACAGACATTTGCATTTAACTTACTGTTTTGTCTTGGTAGAGTAATATATTACTCTTCTTTCCTCTTTTGTATTTTTAATATGTAGCCTTTGTCAGAATGCCTCAAATCTCACAGACTTACCACTATTTATAACGTATTGTACCATATAACTTCTCCCCACCTTCCTTTCTACAATTATAGGTGTAGTAAAAGACAAGCAGGAGTTAAGTTACGCTTTAAATAATGTATTATTGTATTATTGATAATATTCTTAAATAATAACAATAAGCAAAGTATATTTGAATATTGGCAAACATACAACCTGATGAATGCCAATGCATAGTTTCAGTCGGTACACAGACTTGTTAGTTACCTAAAATGTTTCTAGTCAAGTCCTCATTTTTAGTCAGCTTTCCTTAGAACAGCCTGCATGCCTGTCTCAGTATGGCTGCCAAGCTGTGCACTTCATTGTGTTGTTCTTTTAGGTTCATGGTGTGTGAGATGCTCTTTCATCAGATGTTTGTAAGAGAGTCAGGGAGGGGTAAAGCAAGCAAATTTATAGACTCTCTGGTACTTAAAAGCTTCTGATACAATCCAATTCCAAACAGCCATACTTCAGACCAATGGGACACAGAATACCTTCAACATTTGACACCCTCCAAAACCATTTGTTGAGCTGATGTTTGCCAGCTAGGCAGTCTGGCTTTCCTGTGGGGGTTGATTGAGAGAGTCCTGCAGAGAATCACTTGCCAAACTGGTTTGAGCCACTTCCCCCAACCCTGACGTAAAATTACAGAGACTCAGTCCTAATGGGGGTTGGGGGTACCTAACCATACAAATAAAGACTTACAAAATATGCAAAATTTCACACCACAATACTTACCTATATGTGCTTATTATTATTACTACTTGTGCTTTTATGCTCACAGTGCTTCTACCAAGCATGCAGCGCTTATGACTTGTGCATTAATGTAGCCTTCACAAGAACATGATTTTTTCTGCATGGAAAGTGACATGATCAAAGACATAAGTGGAACCGGGATACTTCACATGCCTGTAATGCATATATTAAACCCATACAAAATCACTCATCATTACTTAGACTCGTTAGAAGCATGCATTACTTCAGCCCCCACACCCTACACCCTCTTCCAGCTCTTCATGTTCCTAGGTGAAAAAGACCTAGTCAGTGCCCATCTCTGTTTTAAATAAGTCGAGGCACTGTGAGTCTATTTGTATTTCAGAATGAAATTACTGAATGTGCTAAATGTTGCATTGTAATGATCTTGAATTATTTCAGTTTCATTATATTATTTTACTAGCAAAATACCCACGCTTTGCAGCAGCGAAGTACTGCCTTAAAATTTTTATTAAGAAGAAAATTAAACCTTTTTAAACTGAGGGAAAATATACCAATAATTATTTGTTAAGGATCTCTTTGTATACCACATTGTCAGTTCGGCCCTCCAGTTGTAATATGACCAAGCTGTGCGCTGAGATTACTCTTGAGCATGCAACGTACAGTTGGCCATGTGAAAAGTAATCTTGTCTCAAATCTCACAGCTTGGATTGCTGCTGTCATAATCGGTTTGAGTTTCATGGTTTGTTTCAATTACAACAGTATTTGCAGGACTTGTGTTGAAGTGACATTCGGCATCTGTCAAGCGTTGTAAGCATACAACCGGTTTCATTGATAACTTCGCATCCAGCTTTTGAGAGTTTAAACATTCATAAACATCAAAGTGTCCACTACTCAAATCGTCACCTGTGAATCTAAGATGTTTAAGAGGCATTGGCGGTTGTCCAAAGGTGTAAAATATTTGGCCATTTTGGTACACTTGAAAGCGACAACAGAACAATTCAGCGGCACCCATCAACTCACATGCAGAACCATAGGTGAAGGGCTTAAGCATTTCACTCTTATAGTGCTACTGTGTATTATAATTATCTCCTGTACCATCATCAGTCCGCACCTTGAACCTGTCCCAGTCATTCAATACATAAGACACAATGTTCCTCCGGATATCAAGGGTGAGCCTGATATGGCCGTGCAATATGTAACAAAGAGAATGGAAAAGGCAGGTGCCATCTCTGGGCATGGAAACCACTCGGTAAGTGACAGTTCTTTGATTGATGGTGATCACCTCGATAGACATGTTAATGGGGGTACGGTTGGAACGATAAAGGAAATGGGTACCTGAACAATGTAAAGTAAGTCTAAAATACCTACACAATACAGTAGAACCTCGGTTCACGACCATAATTCATTCCAAAACTCTGGTCGTAAACCGATTTGGTTGTGAACCGAAGCAATTTCCCCCATAGAATTCTATGTAAATACAATTAATCCGTTCCAGTCCATACGAACTGTATGTAAATATATATTTTTTTAAACATTAGTTTTTAAGCACATATATAGTTAATTAAACCATAGAATGCACAGCGTAATAGTAAACTAAATGTAAAAACATTGAATAACACTGAGAAAACCTTGAACAACAGAAAACTAACAATGCAATAGTTCGCGATATAGCGCAACCAACCGCTGGCTAAAAGCACTTTTTTTAATGAGTTTTAAGCACAGGGAAAAAATTAACATTTGAAAAAATCCGTAATTTAATAAACCACCAAGAAAAATAACATTGCAACAATGCATGCTACGAACAGATTGCTGGAAACAGAAGTGAAAACAATAACAAGCCCAGTGCATTCTTTAACTGCCTTCCTACCTTAATGCGTCCAGCTCTCTCTCGCACTGCCTGTGTGTCTGCATCTTGCGCTGCCTGTGTGTGTGTCGCGCTCTCTCTCGCGCTGCCTGTGTGTGTGTGCATGCGCGCTGCCTGTGTGTGTGAGCACGCCAGCGCTGTCTGTGTGTGTGTGTGTCGCGCTCTCTTGCTCACTCTCTCTTGCTCGCTGCACAGGAAATGCACAGGGAGAGACTGAACATGTACAAACCGAAAGGGAAACTGGCTTGTTCGTATACCGAGTGTGTGGTCGTGAACCGAGGCAAAAGTTTGGCTAACTCTTCGGTCGTAAACCAAGTTGTACATGCACCGAGACGTTCGTGAACCAAGGTTTCACTGTAACTATAATCGTAATAAATGAACAATAAAACAGCGGAGAAGCTGTGGATTAAATAAAAAGGCTGTAGTTATCAGCAGGGATTCGTGAATCCCATGGCGAAGCAAGGATTCTAGAGACCGGAGCGACGGACAGCCTTATATAGGCAGGCAGCCAACAATGTGGGAGACGTTGGGATGGGGGACCCAACGCCACCTCACACGGTGACCGAGCTGCAGGCTATGGATGTATATATGTATGTAAGTAGGATTCAGTTAGCGTTGAGAACCCGCGTACCAAATTTCTTGAAGATGGGCTCATAAGTAACAAAGACCGTTGGAAAGTTCAATATGGCGGCCAACAGTGGCGTCATACCACCGAAATAAATTCGTACATTGGTTTCGGTTAATGCAGGGAAGCCGCCTACCAAATTTCGTGAAGATGGGGCCATAAATAAGAAAGTTCAACATGGCGGACGTTGTCGACCGTTATGACCGTTACACTTATAATTTAAAAATGAAACCTGCTTAACTTTTGTAAGTAACCTGTAAGGAATGAGCCTGCCAAATTTCAGCCTTCTACCTACACGGGAAGCTGAAGAATTAGTGACGTTGGAAAGTTTAATATGGCGGCCGACAGTGGCGTCATACCACCGAAATAAGTATCTACATCAGTTACAGTTAAAGAAGGGAAACCGCCTACCAAATTTTGTGAAGATGGGGCCATGTCTATGAACTTAATTTAAAGTTTAGGTTTACACCTTGCTTTCTTTCCGAAGTAGCAGCACTCATGAATATGGTTGTATATGTCACTCGCTCGCTTCTTATTGTTTCGCTGCCTTCTCAATTATATAATGCATGTTTTCTTCAGCGCTTTTTGGAGGTCAACCTGGTTTTCTACACACTGCGTTGACAGTCAGTTCACGTGATTACGTGGGATGCATGATGATGTCACACGAAACTCCGCCCCCACGTCTTACGAGCTCAACTCCATTACATTATATGCAGAAAAATAGCTTCCAGTTATGACCATTACGCGTAGAATTTCGAAATGAAACCTACCCAACTTTTGTAAGTAAGCTGTAAGGAATGAGCCTGCCAAATTTCAGCCTTCTACCTACACGGGAAGTTGAAGAATTAGTGACGTTGGAAAGTTTAATATGGCGGCCGACAGTGGCGTCATACCACCGAAATAAGTACGTACATCAGTTACAGTTAGTGAAGGGAAACCGCCTACCAAATTTTGTGAAGATGGGGCCATAAATAAGAAAGTTCAACATGGCGAACGTTGTCGACTGTTATGTCCGTTACGCATAGAATTTCGAAATGAAACCTGCTTAACTTTTGTAAGTAAGCTGTAAGGAATGAGCCTGCCACATTTCAGCCTTCTACCTACACGGGAAGTTGGAGAATTAGTGATGAGTGAGTCAGTGAGTGAGTGAGTGAGTGAGTCAGTCAGTCAGTCAGTCAGTCAGTCAGTCAGTGAGGGCTTTGCCTTTTATTAGTATAGATTTTGCAAACACTTTCATCAACAGATTGTGGAAGGCAGGTCAAGTGTGAGGAGCAGCCCAAACTGATAAATTTGTAGAGCAGGACACGAATGATGAAAGAATAATGTACCGGATTAAACTAAAGAGGATTCTTTTCCCCCTTTACAAATGCAGAAAAAATATAAAGCATATAACCTTAATACAGGTAAAATTCTGTTACAACAAACTTCCAGGGACCTAAAAAATATTTTGTTGTAATAAAAATTTCGTAGTAATAAGATTCTGTATTTGTTACTATAGTGCTTTCTTTAACTTGCATCCAGGCATTTGCAATGATTTCAGTAGCTTCTTTCACATTAATTTAATCTCCTCCTGTCTATAAATTATGCTGATGAGAATTTTTCACAGCATTTCCTTGCAGTAATACACTATCAAGGTGTGAATGATGCACAAATCAAATGGCTGAAGTACTGCCGTGCAATTGGGTGGGAGGAATTTAACGTGAACATCATCTAAATGTGGAAGCATGTTGTGGGCAGCTGGTTAATTGCACTACAGCTTTTTGCTGTCAAAATATACATTTACTATATTTTTACAGAAGTGTTTTTTTCAGTGTTTCAATTATACATTATAATTCTTGAGATGTAATTATAAATATAGGTGTAAATATAAATATAACGTTAGATAACCAATATATATATATATACTGTACCTATATCTGAACCACTTTATATATTTATGAACCAATCTTTTTTTCCTGAACATCCCCTCGTATGTTTGTGTATATGTATGTATATATAGGGGGCTGGTGTTTCGCCTTAGAGTTCCAAACATGCTTATAAATGATAGAGAACAAGGTGCTTGAAAACTTCCATTTAGTCTTTTTTCATTCCCTCTGCCTGCATGTATGCACATTTCTCTGCTGTTCTACACAGATGTACACCTCCCTTGTGCTCTGCACTCCTTAATCAATATGAGGAACATATGTATATATATGTTCCACGAGCGGTTTGGTTATCTTGGTGATTCGAGCTAGTTTTAATACATATATTAAAATCAAACAGTGGACAGACTTACTTAGGGTTCTAGTCACACTTAGAAATGACTGAGAGCAAGGTGCTTGAAAATGAATATTTACTTTCAATATTTAAATTAATGGAATGCTGGTATAGCATTTTAAAATTTGGGTTACTCTGTACTTTTTCAGTACTGGTATAGTGCACATTCATATTGTAGGCTACAAAAACCAATGTATTTGAGCAAAAGGAAAAGTTTTTTCATGACAATCTTTCTTTATCACGTGTTAATGAGAAAACAATTGGTGAGAGCACTATTACAATGTCAAAAAAGAAATAGGGATACAATAAATATGATTGTGTGTCACTTTCTAGATGAATGATGAAAAAATAAAATGGGAAGTTAAGCCTTAAACTTAATAAATTCTTTCCCTAACTTGCCAGAATTTGCCGAGCCCTTGCATTGTAATACACATCACCATCTTATATAGCCATGATATGACGGCATCATAGTCAATGTCATTTGCTACACCCTTGTGACTGGTGGCAGACACCCTTGGCCATAAACAACATAGCCATGTACATGTCTAACCATGGAAAATGGGGTGATGGTGTTTATGAGTGAGCAACTAGTTCAGTCAACATTGTATCTATACTAATAAAAGGCAAAGCCCTCACTGACTCACTCACTCACTCACTCACTCACTCACTGACTCATCACTAATCCTCCAACTTCCCGTGTAGGTGGAAGGCTGAAATTTGGCAGGTTGATTCCTTACAGCTTCCTTACAAAAGTTGGGCAGGTTTCATTTCGAAATTCTACGCGTAATGGTCATAACTGGAAGCTGTTTTTCTCCATTTACTGTAATGGAGATGAGCTTGAAAGCCGTGGGGGCGGAATTTCGTGTGACATCATCACGCCTCCCACGTAATCACGCAGTACGTATAAAACCAGGAAGAGCACCAAAAAGCGCTCAAGAAAACATGCATTATATAATTGAGAAGGCAGCAAAACAATACGAAGCGAGCAAGTGACATATACAACCATATTCATGAGTTCTGCTACTTCGGAAACAAAGCACGATGTAAACCTAAACTTTAAATTAAGTTCATAGACAGGCTGCCGCTGGCGTTTGTAATTTAGTGCCTGCCCATATAAGGCCGTCCATCAGCGGCAATCCAATAGAAACACTGCCACTAAAATATTCACGGGTGAAGGACTGTGCTTATGCAGAGGAAGATGAGATAGTCAGGGTGGTGTTTGGCACAAACTCAGCAAAACTGCGAGAGAAAGTTTTAAGTGCCGGGACTTCGGTAACATTAGATACAGCCATGGACATAGCACGACATGGCACCAGCACAGCTGGGAAACTTCAATGCATGTACACCGAGCGGCTAACGTGAACTGACGCAGTGCACAGACAAAAAGCAACAGTTCCAAAGAGTGCTGAACAAAAACCGAATTACACAATTGAAAAGGCAGCAAAAAAATATGAAGCGTCTGACACATACAAGCATATTCATAAATGCAACTACTGCGGAAACAAAGGACACGGTGGAAAAAGTCAATGTCCCGCTAAAGGAAGACAGTGTAAAAAAAAAACCAGTGCATGCAGTGTGTCACATCTCAGATAAAGAGGAAGACGAGCTGTTTATTGATGCAGTAAGAAATGAATCGATAAATGAAACCTCTTATCTTTACAACGATTGACAAACACGGAATGTAACTTGAACACAACACATCGTACAAATACGACCCTGATTGAAACAAATAATGATAATCGAATCCTTGATGACAGCAACACTCAATAACACTCACAAAACAATTACTGTATATTGACAATCATGTTACGTTATTTTTAAAATGTTCCCTTTTCTTTTTCATAGCTTCTTTAACACACTACGTCTCCGCTGCGAATATATATATATATATATATATACCCCGATCTACATACTCTCGGCTTCGCCTCTATCGCCTACATCCGAGGTTCGATTCCTGAGAGGGGATGTACTGAGTATGTACAAGTACTTCTGGGTTCATTTTAACCTCGCATCTCCTTGGTTTGAGACGTATGAAAAAATATGCACTTAACGCAGAATCATGTTACGTTATTTTTAAAATCTTTCCTTTTCTTAGCACAAGCACAGCTGAGAAGCTTCGATGCATGTACTCCATAACAAAAAATAGCGCATTTAATCACACTTTCAATTCCAAGCAAAGGGGAACTTTTGTCAATGCATGATTTCCTGGTACATCGATTACACTGTCGCACACATCACAGCTACAAAAATGTTACAGTCGGAATGAAGCGCGTTCCTACGCCTGATCAGAGGAAAATTTCATTTCAAAAAACTATCCGAGCAAAGCCTTGATAAAAGCATGGTTTTGTGCACACTGAAAAGCAAGCAAATTAGATGCATTACAGAAAGCGGACTTTGTGGCTCTTACTGGGGATCATTGGACTTCCGTGACCGTTAGTAATTCTAATTACATCTAATTACAAAATGTTCAATGATCACACTGTTTTAGCTTAATGTACAAAATAATTTTGGCTAAGGTTACTCAGAGTTTAAAGATTAAGTTGGTCAAATTACCTTTTATGTTTCTGACTTATTTTTTTAAGAAGAAAAACTGCACTTTATGTTGAAATTTTGATTATTATTATTTAAAGACAATACCATTCTGAAAATGTACTTAAAGTACTTAAACTACCACTTTATTTTTAAGTCTGCCCAATTTTAACCAGG
>JANRMT010062794.1:6737504-6763594 GCA_026402145.1 Polypterus bichir lapradei
ACTACCGAGAGATGATCCATATACATTTTAGCTGCTGTTAGTACTACTTACCTGTTGTGTTACACAGTCTTTAAAATGTAGTTTACCCGCAACCACTCCAGTAGTGCTCAATGTACCTTTACTTCTTAAAACGTTAATGTTTTACTGTTTAATAAGTTATATACTACATTTTATTATTTTTCCCTTGCACTCAGTGACCAAAGCTATACACACACATATAGACACATACATATATATATATACACATATATATATATACCTGTGTGTATGTTTGTATGTATGTGTATATATATATATATATATATATATATATATACACACACACACACAGACCTATCTACATTGTACATACATACATACACACACACAAATTATATATATGTGTGTGTGTGTATGTATGTATATGTGTGTGTATATATGATGTAGATAGGTATGAATATATATATATGTGTATATGTAGATATGTATATAGATATGTATATAGATATGAAGATATGTATGTGTATATATATGTATATGTATATATATATATATGTAGACTCAAACCCATTATGACAGCAGCAATCCAAGCTGTGAGAAAACAGTAAAAAGGAGGCATGTCAGACGTCGTGGTACATTTTCTGATGCAGCTAGACGAAAACAACTTTGTGACGCTGCCGCCAAATACACAAAACAATTACTTTGACAATCATGTTACGTTATTTTTAAAATATTTCCTTTTCTTTTTCATAACTTCTTTAACACACGACATTGCTGCGAAGCGCGGGTATTTTGCTATATATATATATATATATGACAGCAACACTCATAACAGTGACAAAACAATTACATTGACAATCATGTTTCGTTATTTTTAAAATGTTTCCTTTTGTTTCTCTTTCCTTCTTTAACACACTACTTCTCCGCTGCGAAGCGCGGGTATTTTGCTAGTAATATTATAAACGACACATTATATTTTCTGTATATTGCCCAGTGCCGCATAACTTCTAAATGTAATGACTTGCATCCTGATGTAACAACCTTTGTTCAAATTTATTTTTTGTAATAATTCCTACTGTAATCTATTTACCATCTGGCAACTAATAAAATCACAAAGAATCAAGAAAAGATACATATTCAAGGTATGCAACTAAATCTACTTAGAGGAAACTGGAGTCGTCAAGCAGTTTTATTCTAATACACAAGGCCATTGCTTCAATATTATGCTGCCTTGATGTCTAGTCAGAACATAAATGACTATGTTCAATTTTAGAAGAAGTAGTTTTATTTTATCTGCTGTTAAGATAAAGGATACATTTCATGGCATATCTAAAAAGGGTAAAACTTTTATTTTTAGAGCTATATGTATTTGCTTTGTGTATCACCTATTTAAATATTATATTTATACAGTGAGTCTTTAATTTAAATCTGAACATTATCCACTGTGCTGTGTGACGCTGAGGTTATATTTGTAAAGTATTCATGCATTCTTCTATTGCCAAGCATTTTTATTAAAATACACAGTTAAAGATTATAATATTTATGGAAAAATGTTTTGTAATAGCATGCATTGTAAACAATTCTGTATATAATAAATATTTTTGGGCTTAGAAATGACAGAAACAGACTTTTTAAAGACCTAGAAAATGAATTAGGTTAAATTCATTTGGTGTAAAAAGGAAAAATTTATGTAATTTTGGCCAAAAGTATTATAAAGAAGATGTATACAGTAAAACAAATTTCTGACCTTGGTGCAGACTATTTATGTTCCTTTAGTGATAATTCTGCATGTCCGCTTCTTTGAGCATAAGATATGCTACAATGCTGATAAAAAATATTTTAATTTAAAAACATTCTATAATGATAATTTTTCATTTAATAATTAATCAGTACTGATATTAATTATTTTTAATAAGATCATGTTATTCTTTGTAAACGGTGTTGTTTTCATTTGTAATGCTATTTTGTACTCTGCAGATCATCATGGGAGTCATCCTGTTGTATTACCTGCTAGACTACAGTGCTCTGATTGGTGCATTAGTTATAGTGCTGTTGGCCCCAGTACAGTACTTCATAGCAACAAAGCTTGCTGACGTGCAAAAGAGTTCTCTGGTGAGTATCAGTTTCTTATCTTTTGTGTCTGAAGCTTGGCTAATTTTAGCATAACTAACACAAGCCTGAAACAAAGGAGCAACAGGACATTGTGTACATTACACAGAAGGACTGTAGTGAAAATACATAAATTATTTTCTAGAAATTTCCTACAGTACATTGACCTCTCATTTAATTTCTGTCTTTAAAAACCATTGACCATAGTTAGCTATTGACATTTTATCTTTAACAATTGAGTCCTCTTACTGCTCCTGCACATTCAAATATCGTTTACAGAAACACAGCCCATTGAAGCCTTTATACATGAATTAGCATTTTGAACAATTGAAGAAATGGAGCTTAAGAAAAAGCGTAACTCGTGTCATGTTGCGTAACTATGTTAAATTATAATTTCCACTTTGTAGTTATCTTTAGTTTTTGCTTAATTAACAAAAATAAAATTGTTTGAAAGTAAATTATCAATCTCATGCATTTTTATCTATTCCTTTAACCTTAAATCACTTCCTTTAAAACTAAATGGGAATAACTTTGTAAGTTAAGCATTAACCACCTTGGGTAACACTGAGAATATCCATAATTCTTTCCTTATTTGGGCCAATATAAAAACAGTTTTCCAGAGAAAAGGCCTTTCATTATGATCAACATAGCTTGTTAATTCCTGTTCACCTAACCATTGCATATATCCCCCAAGTAGCACTATCTAGCGAATTACTTATTCCACTTATAAGAATCTTACATATAGCCAGTTTTTTGATGTGCCCCCACATTATAGTTGAACTTTTTAAAGTAAATGTTGACATTCACTGAACTAATGTGTTCATAATTTTAAAAACTTAAGTCAGATTTTATCTTAACTTTGACTACTTAAACTGACAAGATTCAGTACTGTTAGAATTTCCTCATAGTTCTTACTCCACAGTCATGAAGTATTTCTAGTTTCTCTTCTGTGTGTTTTTTTCTAGAGCTGTTATATCCTTTTTGTAAAAGGTATACCAAAACAGCACACAATATTCTACATGATGCCTCACAAATATGTTGTATTACCTCCTTTGGGTTGTACTTAACATAATATGCTATGTAATCATCTTTGTCTAGGTACGGACAGTAACAAAATCACTATTAGTCCTTCTCATTAAGTCCTTTTAAAATTCTCACTCTGTGCTGTCTTCTTTCTTCTTCTTTCAGCTGCTTCCGTTAAGGGTTGCCACAGCGGATCATCTTTTTCCATATCTTCCTGTCCTGTGCATCTTGCTCTTTTACACCCATCACCTGAATATCCTCTATCACCACATCCATAAACATTCTCTTAGGCCTTCCTCTTTTCCTCTTGCCTGGCAGCTCTATCCTTAGCATCTTTTTCCCAATATATCCAGCATCTCTTCTCTGCACATGTCCAAACCAACGCAATATCATCCAGCCTGAGCTGACCCTCTAATGTACTTGTTCCTAATCCTATCCATCCTCGTCACACCCAATACAAATCTTAGCATCTTTAACTCTGCCACCTCCATCTCTGTCTCCTGCTTTCTGGTCAGTGCCAACATCTCCAACCCATATAACATAGCTGGTCTCACTACTGTCCTGTAGACCTTCCATTTCACTCTTGCTGATACCAGTCTGTCACAAATTACTCCTGACACTCATCTCCACCCATTCCACCCTGCCTGCGCGTCTTTTTCACCTCTCTTCCACAATTCTTGTTACTCTGTATCGTTGATGACAAGTATTTAAACTCATCCACCTTCGCCAACTCTTCCCCCTGCATCCTCACCATTCCACTGACTTCTGTCTCATTTATACACATATATTCTGTGTTGCTCCTACGGACCTTCATTTCTCTCCTCTCTAGAGCATATTTCCACCTCTCCAGGGTCTCCTCAAAACAGTAAATGTAGGAAGCACCCAGAATCAAACTCACAACCCCTTGATTATGAGTCAGCAGTTCTTACCGTTGCACCTCCCAAGCGGTCGTGTCAGTGTCGTACCCTAACCCGATTTCTTTTCCTTCAGTTGTATTCTTGAATAAAAATGAATTTGTTTTGTTGTACTTATACCTTTTATGAAAGTGTTTATTTGATATTTGTCATTAGTACTACAACATGAAAAAACTTTCTGTTTAAGGTATGTGTTCCACATTTGCTGTAATCCTACATTTACCAAGATCATTACAGATACAGAACACACATGAAATGCATGTGTTTCAAATAACAATATATTATTTGCCCTATACAATTCCAGGCACCTCACACCCAGACAAATAGACTTGAGCTGGGAGAACTTTTTGTTTGAGTTCAACTGCGGCGGTTGGGGGGTAATGGGATAGCCAACTGCTTGCTGCTTGTGCTGATGGACACATTTGCAAAACAAAAGACACTAATGTAGAGGTGCAAAGGAATGTAAGGTGGCCCAGGATTATGATTTTTTTTGTAGGCTTCAGGGATTCTAGTACACTTCTCCACTTCTCAAACATCCTCTCACTTTCCAAGATTCCATTAAACAATCTGGTTGAAAACTCCACTGCCATCTCTCCTAAACACTGCCATGCTTCCACAGGTATGTAATCTAGACCAAAAGCCTTCCCATTCTTCATCCTCTTCATAGCTGTCCTTACTTCCTCCTTGCTAATCCAAAGCCCATCCTGATTCACTATCACTACATAATCCAACCTTTTCTCTCTCTCATTCTCTTCATTTATCAGCCTCTCAAAATACTCTTCATCTGCTCAACACCCTCTCCATACTTGTGAGTATGTTTCCATCTTTATCCTTTATCACCCTAACCGGCTGCACATTTTTCCCAGCTCAGTCCCTCTGTCTAGCCACTCGGTACAGGTTTTTTTCTCCCTCCTTAGTGTCCAACCTGTCATACAACTCATCATACTCCTGTTCTTTAGCCTTCACCACCTCTCTCTTCACCTCACGCCTTATCTCCTTGTACTCCTGTCTACTTTCTGCATCTCTCTGACTATCCCACTTCTTCTTTGCCAGCCACTTCCTCTGTACACTCTCTTGTACTTCTCCATTCATCCACCAGGTTTCCTTTTCCTCCTTCCTCTGTCCAGATGTCACAGCAAGCACCCATCTTGGTGTCACCCTTACTACTTCTGCTGTAGCTGCCCAGCTGTCTGATAACTCTTCCCTGCCACCCAGTGCTTGTCTTACCTCCTTCCTGAACTCAACTTTTCTGTCTTCCTTTTTCAACTTCCACCATTTGATCCTTGGCTCTGCCGTCACTCTCCTCCTCTTCTTGATCTCCAACGTCATCATACAGACTACCATCCTATACTGCCTAACTACACTTTCCTCTGCCACCACTTTGCAGTCTTCAATCTCCTTCAGGTTGACCCTCCTGCATAGGATATAATCTAACTGTGTGCATCCTCCTCCACTCTCCCCCTATGTTCCCCCCTTTTTAAAATATGTATTCACCACAGCCATATCTGTTCTTTTTGTAAAATCCACTATTATCTGACCTTCATTCCTTTCCTTGACACCATACCTATCCATCACCTCCTCATCCCCTCTGTTCCCTTCACTAACATGTCCATTGAAATCCGCTCCAATCACCATTCTCTGTCCCTTCGGTACACTGTCCATCACTACATCCAATTCACTCGCGAAATCTTCTTTCTCATTAATCGCACACCCAACTTGCGGGGCACTAACAACATTCATCATCACACTTTCAATTTCCAGCTTCATAATTATCACTCTGTCTGACACTCTTTTAACCTCCAAAACACTCTTGACATACTGTTCCTTCATAATAACCCCTACCCCATTTCTCCTCCCATCCACACCATGATAGAACAATTTGAATCCACCTCTCATCCCCCTGACTTTACTCCCCTTCCATTTAGTCTCTTGTACACAGACTATATCAACCTTCCTTCTTTCTTTACCTTCCTCCTGTCCTCCTGCCTCTGGACACATCTCCCTCGTCTTCTTCTCCTTCTTCGGCCAACAGTTGCCCAGTTTCCACCAGCACCCTATTTGTTAACAGTACTAGTGGTGGCTGTTGTTAACCTGGGCCTCGACTGATTCTGTATGGAATTCTGCATTATTGTCTGTATATTGATCTGGCAAAAATGCCTTCCTGACGTAACCCTCCGCATTTATCGTGCGACCGACACGAAGAAACACACTGGTTTGTGCATCCCCTGTGGCTGGGTTGTCACTATGTACTGTCTAATTATATCTAATACTTTTACTTCCTACACGTAACACATTTGTTTATCTTGAATTTTATCTGCCAAGCCTCTGTTTGTATCTGAAGATTTCCAGGTCTGTCTATAATGGTCTTAATGACTCTATGCTATCTTCAATGCTGTCCTCCATTCCACATAGTTTAATGTCATCCTCACACTTAACCAACTTCTTATAGACCATCTATATAAATTAATTAGAGCAATAACCCAAGCACAGATAACATGAGGGACAAAGTTAATTGCACCATAATCCTTTTCTTAAAATATATCATGTTGTTTGCCCCTTTCTTATTAAATGGTTCATTTGTTTCCTTATAGTATTCTAGCATATTAGTTAAATTCAGTCTTCCCCTGTATCTGCATTCATTTTAACTGTTGTAAATAAAACAGAAAAACACAGAAAAAGGTTTGGAGTAGCCACACTGTATAGGCCTACTTGAAGATTCCAGCTGAAAAAGAGGAAAAAGTCAACAATATGTTTTTGCAGACGTTATTCCAAAACAGAACTGTCATAAGGGTAGAAAGATGACAGGTTTATAGTCATTTGGAGGAAGTGACATCATCTAGGCTGGAACTGAAAATGATGTCATAGGGACCAGAGTCAGAAGTGATGTTGACAGGCCCAGGTAGGATTTCCCTTGGGTGGCCTGCAGGAGAAAGAGGAAAGGGTTAGTGCACACTTTCAACCCCTGGTCTGGCATCAAATTACATCTTTCAAGTCCTTTAGCTGCCTCTCATGTGCATGTGTGTGACACTGTTTATTAAAACACTTGTATTTCATGTACTTAATGTTGTTGGATCTGTTTAGAGGAGACATGCAAGAATTTCATTGTACTTTGTACACTAATGCATGTACTATTAACACATGACGATAAATTTGAAATTGAACTTATTGTCCATAAATCTCTAAATCACTGATTACCTCATTGTGGCAGTTTTCAAGTATTAAAAGCCTCCCAAAAAAAAAAAAAAATTCAGAAGAATGTGTTAACTGTAGAGAATTGAAACTAAAATGAATCCTTGCTGAAGGAAAATGGCCTTTTTATTGTTTACTGACTCTTTTACAAAGGCACATATCTTCTTCATGCATAAATTTAATGCCAGTATTTCTTACAAGTCTGGTGAGGAGCAAAAAGTAAAACCTACATATTTGGTTTAAACTCTCTAATTTGTTTTATGTATTGGATTGTCCCAGGTTATAATAGGTGTTTATCTGTTTTCTAGGACTATTCTACAGACCGCCTTAAAAAAACCAACGAAATACTTAAGGGAATCAAATTGCTCAAGCTGTATGCCTGGGAGAGCATTTTCTGTGCCAGTGTGGAGGAGACACGCCAGAAAGAGCTGACCAGCCTGAAGACCTTTGCACTCTGCACTTCTCTTTCAAGTATGACCAGAGCTAATTTTACAATGCAAGTTAAACACTTGAAAGTTAGCTTATCTGATTAGTTTTTACCTCAAAGTGTAGTTTAATTATTTGCAAGGCTACAGTATGCAAGATTAAAAGTCTGGTTGACATATAATACTTTAAAATTATTTGAAGATTATAGGTGAAACTTCTGGTTGAGGTGCACAGTAGCTCCACCCCTTATATCCACTCTGTGCCTTAGGAGGAAGCTCTTCATGAGAAAGCAGGAGGAAGTGATGCCAGAGTTTTTTTTTTTGGGTTGTGAGAAAGAGAGAGAGAGAGAGCCAAAAGGGCATGTTTGGTGCCTGAAGTGAGATATGGAGACAATGGCAACTGGACAAGCCATATCATGGATATTCAGGGATAGTGGGCTTATATTAGGAGTTCCGAGAGATATATAGACATAGATATATGTCTGTGTTACTGTTTTATGATTTGCCATTTGTTTATTCCTTCCTGATATTATTTATGTAGTTAAACTAATTACTATTATTCTATGTTGAGTAGATAGTAAAAAAAACATCACTTGAAGAATAGTAGTACATATAAGATTGAATGCTTGACGTTCCCTTGTGAAAAACTCAGAATGCTTGTCAGACCTGGGATACTGTGCTTTTTCAGTATAATAATGGGCAAATAACCTTGAGGAATTTAGTAGAAAATCCATTCTTGGCACCACAGGTTTAAGTATGTGGAATTATATACAACTTGGTCAATGATGTACAGTTTATATTTAGCATGTACACATTAATCATTATGGAATGCTTTTTTGCTTTGCTTGATACATGTCCAGAATTTAACCAAAAACATATTTACTTTTGTTCCAAGTGTTTTGCTGTGGTAAAACAGACCGTGACAGGGAGGCAAAGCAAAGGAGAGTTCATTATCATACCAGATAATGAATTAACTATTTTCTCTAGTGTAGATAACCACGAGCTGGTACACTTACAGTCTTTGAGACTAGAATATAGTGTGGGATGTATGTCCTTACATATTGTACTTCTGAGACTGCTGTTAGATTGAAAGTAAAATGGATGCAGTTACTGATTGACTATTAAAATCATTGGTCTCTGCTAGTGTAATGACTTGCAAGTGTTATTGATGGCACAAATGATATGTTTTGAAAAAAAAAAAGCCTTGAACATTTCATTTGGGATTGTCATTTGTTACTATTAAATGTTAGGCATGTTCACTGAACTTCATCTTAGTGGAGAATATGCACTACTGCAGTTCTGACAAACAAAGCATCATCACTCAGATTCTTATACTAGGACCTCACATTCCTTGTGAATATGTTGACCGTTTAATTAGTAATAGCAAGCAGTTGAAGTTAACGATTGAAGAACTATTTAGCTTTGTCATATTTATTTGGTGAGAACAAGCTATTTTTCTTTTATCATTACTTCATAGTCTTGCACATGATGAAATACTGTAGATGCAAACTTTAGCACTGTTTGATCAGAAAATAAGGGAATGAGGCTAGATGAGAATGCATGGTCTACTTCAAGATAAGTAAAATATCTATATTTTTCCTGAAATTATAAGCTAAATGTGTTTTCATATCTTTTTACAGTTTTCATGAATGCTGCCATACCGATTGCTGCTGTTCTAGTGGTACGTTTTTTTTAGGCTTCAAATGTTCTTTAGATTTATTGTACAATTAAAGTTAATTTTTCTAAATTTATATTGTGCAGCTTAACAATTTTATGTATTTAACTAATACATATGTTTTTATTCTGGACCTGTTTTTGAATTCTGCTTCAGATCTACTGTAGCCCTTGGCAGTGGGTTCCATATTTATATGGTCTGTTATGTGAAGAAGAACTTCCTCCTTTCCATTTTGAATGCTCATCCCCATTAATACAAATACAATTCACTATTTAGCAGAAATAATTCTTCTGGATCAGTTTAGAATTTACTTATAAAATTGAAAATTCTAATTAGATTTCAAATTTTTGTTATTTATATAAAAACTTTTTCAAATCCTTGCAAATTTTGTTCCTTGACTAATTAATGGATGTATGGAAATTCATTACTTTAGCGCTTTCTTTATTTTAATTTATGCTATTATCATTAAACATAAGAAAATATAAAGTGGTGAGATTTCAGTGGTGACCTTAACAACTGGAGATGTGTCTTCTTACCTTCCACCCAGCAACCACTGCCCCTGTAACAGAGGTCCTCGAAGGACCAAAAGTTATTGATACCCATGCAGAGTGGGGAGGAGGCACGACAGACATTGCAAGCCCAAAAGAAGAGGAGAGACACTGATAGAGAAGCATTAAAATTGAAGACTAGGGATGCGATGCCAAACCTGTGGTCCACCCTTTCTAAACCAAATGCATGGTTGACTGCCACTTCTCAATATTTGGTCCAAAGGACTGTTTGATTCATGCAGCTAAAATTTCAAGTAAGACTAAATTAAAGAAAGGGAAATGTCCAGACTGCGGTGGGTTGGCACCCTGCCCGGGATTGGATTCCTGCCTTGTGCCCTGTGTTGGCTGGGATTGGCTCCAGCAGACCCCTGTGACCCTATGTTCGGATTCAGTGGGTTGGAAAATGGATGGATGGATGGAAATGCCCAGAAGTTTACATGAGGTATTTAAAGATTTCTAGTGAGATGCTATGATTAGTTTTTCAGTGATTGTACTGAGACAAAAACCCTGTGGATAAAAGTGACAGTAATAATAGAGAGGTCCAGGAGAAGAAGTGTAATAGACAATCATGGAATATTAACTGAGAAAATGCAACAGAGGCAACCAATGATGGCAGAAAACAGAAATGTGCTATGGACATTTAAGAAACAGTGACAAATGGGAGCAGCTGCAAATTGCATGGCTTGAAATGAGTGAAGCAGTAAGGTATAGATAATGCACAAATTTAATCTGAACATTCTGAGAATTATGTTTTTTAGTGTGTACATAAGTATACCTCTAGCTGTAAATCTGGAGATTACAAACATAAAAAATAACTAAGGGGTGGGAAGGGAGTGGAGAGAATATTAGAGCACTATTTGCTTTAAGGGCTGATATGTATTGGAGATAGAAAATGAATGAAGAAGAAGGTAAAGAGACCCAAGATCTCAGCAAATGGAACTTTCCAAGTCATCATAAATGTCACCCAGTTTTTAATACCTTGACATTCCTAGGGTGGAAAAGAGATGGGTCTTACTCCAATTAAAGAGCAGAAATTTGGAAGTGAAGGAAAGATGGATCTGAGGGAGACTATGGTGAATTCACCAGGAACCCAGGGTACAGGTTTAACTGACACCACCCCAGTAAAAGACAATCACATAATTCTAAATCAGAAAAGGACACTCTCCTTTCTGATCCATTGCAAGTCTTCTTCTTGAGTCCTTAAACCAAGGTTTTATCTGTCCTTCCAGTGGCGAGCACAGGCTACAGCTCTGTCCGTGGCCATGGTGAGGTTCTCCATGGTGCATTTCCAGGTGTGGACAGATCAGAAGATGTTTCATAGTCTGTCTTTCCCCCCATATGCTGCCATTGGAGTACCACAACTTGGTCATGCTGGCTTTGGATCTGCCAGTCCTAGTGCACAGGCGATTAAAATTTTTTCATATTGTCCATTCCAAGTCGCCACCAGTGAGAAGATGTTCCCCCACTTCTAGGCTAGTGATGTTAATTGAGTTGATGTCTCTAAGGTGTTCGCGCCATGAGTCCAGCCTTGCTGCTTTCACTGTTGAGTCCAGACAGGGAGGTCTCGTGTATGAAGCTTTCCTGGGAATTCAGGCATTTAGCAACATTGATATGGCCATACAGTGGGTGTCTGGGTTCCACTAGTTGCCTCTGTTTTTCCTGAATACTTGCCACATTTCTTCTTATATCTGGTGGAGCAATACAAGCCAGTATGTACAGGCTATTGATGGGTGTCAGCTTTAGGCATCCAGCGATATTGAGACAGCTCTCGTTGAGTATAGGGTCGAGTTTCCTGGCATATACTGATTGCTTCCAAACTAGGCCCATGTATTCTGCTATGAAATAACAGTGGGAGTGGAGAGCATGGTTACTGGGTTGGCGTCCCACCGGGTATTGGCCAATTTTCTGAGGATATTATTGCGGGCGCTGAATTTCCCAATTGTCTTTTCCACATGGGACCTATAAGTCAGGGTCCGGTCAAGGGTGACTCTGAGATACACTGGGTTCAGGTAGTGTTCTGTTGCCATACCATCCCAGATGTTGTGTAGCTTCCTGTTTGCCTCACGGTGGCACAGATGGAAGACAGCAGCCATTGTCTTGGTCAGGTTTGCTCTCAGATGATTCTTGTTGTAAAAGACTGACAAGTTTGATAGAGTGGATGTAAGGACTGTCTTGATAGTGGTGAAATTTTTCTCCTGTGCTATGACACATAGGTCATCAGCATATAAGAAGCTCCTGCATTCAGGGTGGATGGATTAATCGTATAGATGTTAAAAAGAGTCTGTGCTAGCACACTTCCCGTTTTTGTCTCCAACACCTATTCTTTTTGCATAGTTCAACAAAAAATTGTCTATTTTCCAGTAGGGATTGGATGATTTTCACTAGGTGGTAGTCATATGTCATATCGTAGATCTTAGAGAGGAACCACCTGTAATTCACAGTATTGTACACAGTTCTAGGAGTTCTATGAATACAGCAAATGTGATTTTTCCCCTTTTCAAAGCTATGTGCTTTGTGTTGGGTGAGATTGAGTATATGTCCCATCCATTCTTCGATCTGGGGGCACATATGGTTGAGGATGAGGCACTCATAGAGATGCGTACCCGCCTCCATAGCTTGGGGATATTGTATGAGGTAGAGCATATCTTGAAAATCTCTAATATCCACTTTCTTGTTCTCTGTCCAAAGTGCTTTATCTGTTCAGAGGAAATATTCATTCCCGCTGCTTTGCTGTTTTTCAGCTTCTCAGTGCCGGAGTTGAGTTCTTCCATGGTGAAGATGGTGTTGAAGCAGTTTTTTCTTTGTCCGGTTGTTGTTTGATCTGCACCTTAGGGTGTTAAGTTAGTGGCTTCCCATTTAGGAGGAGTTGACTAGCAACCTGGTTTGCTGTGACATTATAGTGTTGTTCTATCTTTTTAGGGTAATTGCTTAGCTTCCTGATGGTAAGCCAAGCCTTCCTGCTCCTATGGGTCAAATTCACATTTTCAGTTTTATGTTTTGCCATGACTTCTGCCTTTTTTTCTGTACCTTAAATGCCAATTACATTTTGCTGCAATCATGCTGTCCGAGAATGAATAGGCTTGGAACATTAGTTGGTACTTCTGATACTTTTCTACCATCTCATTGGGAAGTCCTAGTACATAGCTGGATTCTGTATCCTCGTGGTATGTTTCATCTAGATGCAATATGTACAGCATCGATGAACAGTTTGTAGATGCTCTGTGCCCATTTATTGTTTGCCACTCTTTTGTCCAGGTCCTCTGCAAATCCAGTCCAGTCTGCTTTTTTGAAGTGGAAACGGTGGTGGAATGGGACCATGTTTGGTGTGACTGCTGATGATGCACTGATGGATATCAGCCTGTGCTGTGTGTGTGGTATGGGTTCCAGCACAGATTTGGTACAGTGGTCAGCGATACTGTTGCTTATGAAGGCTAGGTCTGGGTCATACCCTCGTTGCCATCTAGAACTTCTGAAGAATTTTGGGAACTTTGGGTTGTGGATTAGGCTGAAGTGGTTTGCACAACCTATTGCAAGTTAGAATCGACTACTTAATGGAATGTCTGTTACTATTCCAAAGAAAGACAGAAAGATAAGCTGTAACTTCTGACCAATGATTACTAGGTGGAGAGAAGGGGAGCATGGTACTAACAAAATTTAAATGTGAGAATATTTTCATTTTGATAATGGCCAGTCTGGAATGATATGAAAGTGGGAGAAAGAATTATGAGGAACGGAATTCCTTGACACCCTCAAAGACACAATGATAATCATATGCTATGACATCCTTTGGGAAAGGAAAGATGTTGATACACAAGAAGTTATACGAATTAGCCAAATGGACTTGCCCTTGACATGCCCTTGGCATAGGGAGTTTAACAGAAGGAGAGCAGAGTCCGACCCATGATTTTTGTAGCTAGACAGGGTCTCAGTAGAACTATACAAACTAAGTATGTGAAGGAGCATTGCAGAGACAAAGAGGAGTATTATAGGGATATATAGAATGTTTTTGATAGGAAACATAGGCTGCAAGGAGTGTTTAATTCAGGACTGCATAAAGCGATAGCTAGTGGCTCAACTGAAATTTTGAGAGGTAAGGGGATAAAGGCAAGACACACAAATCTAATGCATGTAATTTTTAGTGCAACATGGCCAGTTATGTTATTGAAAAAGATATCCTGACATCTTAAAAAAATCACTGTACATTTGCAGTTCTTATATTCTTGCGTGGTTTCTTGTTATTTATATAAACATATTGCTTCTTTCTTTTTAACTGATCATTTTACTTCATAGTTTTCTTAATTTCCTGTTCTTGAAACTATTGTGTGTTTACCTGTATACAATTTATCTTAGTTTCAATTATGGTGTTTGTTTTGTTAAATCAAATATTTGAGTGAAGATATGCTTTAGTTTCATTCCTTCTAATCTACTAAGGCAGCAGAAAGTCCTACTATGCTGATTAAGAAACAAGCTTTTTGAAGGGTGTATTTGACAGTCACAGTTTTTTCTTTCTACCTTGGTTTATACTGGTTATGTGAAATTGCATTTCTCAATAAATGTTTCCCTATCATGTAATGGCCTAAGAAAGGATTTATTTCCATTATTAACCTTTTAACATTCTTCAGCTTTTCTTTCACCTGCCTAGCAAAATAAAAGAATGATCTGATTCATTGAGTGTTTCAGGCATATAAACAAATGAGTAAAACCAAAATTAGACAAAAGTACAGCTTTTCCTGGAAGAGTGATGCATGTGAAACGGCTGTGTGTCAAAGCTCCTGGGAAACATAATGAATCTTATTCTGAATGATATTCAGAAATATCTTTTCTTGGGGCATGATTCAAGTACTTATATTTTTGAAATCTCTCTGATGTTAAAAATCACAAATTGTTTATTTCATCATCTAACACAGGCACAATGTGTAATGTTCGAAATGTATTCTCAGACATTGTATTAATGTACAAAGTATTTCAAATAATTGTATTTTCTTTTTGAACCAGTTTGAGTTCTCACTATAAATGCAAATGAATTATGAAGTAATTTCTGTTTTTGTATTATTTTTTTGATATTGTGACATATCTTTTTTTCTTTTACAGACATTTGGTGCACATTCATATATCAGCAAGACTGTTCTTACCCCAGCAGTGGCTTTTGCGTCCCTTGCCCTATTTCATATTTTGGTTACACCTTTGTTTCTACTGTCAACAGTGGTGCGGTTTGCTGTCAAAGCATTATTTAGGTAAGAAAGAAAAAATGATAAATGAAGCAGTGCTTAATAAACTGGACTAAATGCAATTTGGGCAATAGAAAATAATCAGCATATACAATTGGAAGAAAAAATCTTTGTGGCACATGGACTCCAGAATTACTGAAATTTCTCAATTGGATGTTGTTCATTTGTTTGCTAAACTACACTGCTTACGGCTTTGTGAAAGTAGTCTTCTTAAAGCTATGTTTCATACACTTGTACATACATTGGTTTGTTTGTGTAGCTCGCATACCTATTCAAAGTTTTATGCTGATATGCTACCACCTTTAATACTCACTATTTGATTTTTGATGGAAGGGAAGTGCTCTATTATCAAAACGTAAAGTCTTTAATAAATATTTTTAGTTCAGTCATTTGGAAGTCTGTTTTAAGAAAATTTGAAGAAGATGATCACATATTAACAGTATCAGCACTGCCTAGTCTTATCCCTGTTATCAGATTGTGGTGGTTTCTCCATGTGGATGTCATTATTTCTTAAACTCTCCTGTCTGTAGCTATTGCTAAGCAACATCTGTTATGCAGCTTTGATATAATGGGGACAAGGAAATTACTCCATGCAATATTCCTCCATTGCGTGCTTGTTTATTGAAGAGTTGATGCTGGAAACGTATTGTGTGTATACCCACCTCTGTAAGAGAATTTAGTCGGTAAGAGCCTCAAAGGAATATAGACATTGCCTGTAATCTTTCACTTTTATTTCATCTGCTAAACACTCTACTGTGCATACACTGTAAAACTATGCAAAAAACATAATAGAAATATACTAAACGACAAATTCATAAGTGGTGTGGAACTAAGAGCTCTCTTAAGATAATTAATTGCCGATTCCATAGCCTTAGGATAGAACTTAATTCCAAACTGTTTTTAGAGATTATATTTTTATTAGATTTGAGAAGGGTTCCCCTGATTCTGGGAAGTGTTTTATGAATCTCTATTAATACTCCAACAACTAAAGAAAAGTGTTTAAACACCCTCTATTAACATTTGACATTTAAAGATATATTTCTCTGTTACTCACTCCAAACACTAAGTATAGGCCTCTTTTCAGATAAAGATGCAGTTTGTAGTGTACAGGATAGTTTCTAAGATGTAGAGTGTTAGGTGCTCAAAAAATCCACATCGGCTCAATACACTGCACTTTTGATTTGGTGTGGCATTAAGTCGGACATTTTACTGTTGATGTTCACTTAGGGTGAAAAATGCATTTATTATTTTGTTTCATTAATGAGTGGAATTTTCCAGTCATCTTTTGTTATATCTGTGTTTGTTAGGAATCTAGCTTCTCTGAGTCACTCAATAAAAGTTAACTGTTTCTATGTAAAATGTTGAGAATTACTTGTATTTCTGAAAGTCATAGCAAAATCGGTAACAACCATTGGGTTTTGGCTATAAATCAATCAGGCTATGATAACTCTCAATAATTTCCAGAAGCAAAATTTCCTCCCCACCTTGGCTGACTTCACCTTCCAGGAGGTGATATGGTATTTCACAAAAAACTGTCCTAGGATCTGTCTAGATATTATACAAGGAGAGCATATCTGGATTTCATTCACAAGTCCAGTTTCACACTGTCATAATCTGATTTTCATTTTTTTTTATCTGTTCATTACCCTGTTAAAAGTATTTGAGTATAGTTTTCAGGGTTTGCCAGACCAAAGAATCTAGTAGTTTTATTCATTTTTGTTTCCTTGTGTTTTAACCCTTTAAATTTTGATTCACATTCTCCTATGACACTGTCTTGTTTTCCTTATGGGTACTTCCATGTTGGAGACTGATTATTATGAAGCCACACCCCATTGCTGGGATGTGGATCCTGAAGGTTGCACATCATGATGTCATTAAAGCACTGTTTTAAAAAAAGGGGGTAGACGCTTCTGGTCATCTTAGTTTGAATTCACAAAAGAACAAAAAACTTTTGCTTCATTTCATAGTGTTATTTTGATTATACTGTTTATGACTTTTTCTCTCTGATTATGAGTTATATCTTGTGTTTCTTTGGTTTATAACTAATCAGTCTCTTCTTTAGGCATTTTTTGTGGTTACATATCCTGAACTTTGTTTATTCAATTATAATTTTCTGGTAACAACCTCTGCATGACTTCTTACGTCTCCACACCATCTTCTGATTACATTCTGTCTCAAAACTGCTGATGTCTTGTATAACTAATACTAGTGCTGGGCAGTATTCTATATCACTGTATTTTTCAAAATTTTACCAGTTTCACAGTATTTGGTGGTATTTTTTTCCCATACACGACTGGATGTTAACCACAATTTCCACTGCAATAACTGCAATAGACTGGCTAAGCATAACCTATTCCACTGTCATGAGAAGTGTACATTGTACAAAAAACATTTTAATGTGCGCACAAGTATTAATACAGGTTTGCTTGGCCCCAATAAAGTGATAGTTTTCAAGGGGATGGCACTAATGAAGAGAAGGAATCACATTGCATGACAGTTGCAGTCAAAATATAGAACCTTTTTATTGAACAAATTTTGCAAACAACTGAAATTAAAATTTTGACAACATATTTTCAACCATCCAAAGAGGCATTTAGACTTAGTAAAATATTCAGAGCTGCTTGTCAAAGTTGTATTGCACTGAACATGTCTTAGAAAAGGAATAAATAGTAAATATTTTTTGTAAACCAACTACACTTTCTGTTAATGTTAACAATCTCTGTCTACTGACACGTTAGCTATATGGATTGTAATGGCGTTGGTTATCTCAATCCACTGCTTGCTTTTTTTGTCGTAGGCAGTACCTCTAGCAAACGAGTCTACAGGTGACGTCTGACTCGAGTGTCCTCTAGCTTTTTCAGGTTTATCTAAGGACGTGGAGGGTGCCAATCTTAGTTCCATACATTCATGGTACTCCAAAGCATGTTTGCGGCTAAGATGGTGCAGCAAATTCCTTGTGTTGCGCCTCCAGCGACAACTTCAGTTCGACAGCATTTGCAGTAAATAGTTGTTTGGTCCACATCCGACCTTTTAAAATCAAAATATTTCCAGACAACAGACACGGCTCCTTTTTCCAGCCAAAGTTCTTCTGTGTCATGTTCAACTTTATCGTCTGCTACAGCTTCAGTTTCGGAATGTTCTCTATTAATTTTCACTGCGCAATACCTCCACTAACGCATGTACTCCGTTGCATGCATGTTTAGCAGTGTAGCAGTGAAAAAGGTCCCCCCTTAAACAGTTTCCTGTTGCGCCACATTCTGAACGTTGTTTAGGCTATTTAAACCTCTGTTACGGTATAAGAAAAATCCATATCATAACAAAAATAAAAAATAGTTTTCGGTATGATCTGGTATACCTCCCAGCACTAACTAATACAACACAAAATTAGAAGGGGAGGCTTCAAAGGAGGTTGACTTTTTTCCACATCCTCTTGGAAAAGCTGATGATGAAGTAAATTTATAGTCCAGATCTGTTCCTTTACCTTTTATCTGGTTTTATTAGTATGATATTCACTAAGCATTTTCTCTCTTGCACCTCATGTTGCAATGACTATGAATTTTAGCTTCCTGTTATGCAGTCTGGGTAATTTCTTTGACAATTTGTACATGTTTTTGTGATTATTTTTATTTTTTATTCAGTTTTTTGTATTGTCACTGCTATTTTGTGAGAGTCTATCTGTGACCAAAGCTATAATGTTTATGCTCGCTATAACCATTTCTGGTGACATGACACAGGGGTCACATGAAGTATCATATCATTGCATCCTTCATATATAAGCAAAATATCCTAGCTTTGGTTCTAAGATAGTTTTACAAACTACTTTTTGCATTTTATTCTGCTAAATCATTGAAAGAACATTAGACTAGGAATTAGACTTTGTGACTTGTTACTTTTAGATGGCAGTTTTTGTTATAACACTTAGTTTATTCTGATATATTTGCTTGTTTAATCTACTGGTCAATTTCTCTTTAATTTTATTTTTATGGACCCTCACCTGTGTTAGGTGTTGAAAACACATACAATTAGTGTGCAAAAAATAGATTTAGAATTTGAAACGACTGACAATATCATCCCCCAGCAAGATTTTATAGAGAATTGCTTTATGACAATTAAACTGAGTTTGAGGCTGCTGTGAAATTACTAGGTGTTCTTTGACCAAGTCTGTCTATAAGCTAAGCAATAAAAAAGCAATAAACAAGCAAACCCCTGTAGTGATACTTACAGTATCTAACTCAAAAACCTAAATGTTGTGTTTATTATCTTCTTACCTTATTTTCTCTTTCTTTCCCTCACTCTTTCATCTCTCTTTCTCTTTATTGGGTTCATCTTTTCATCAACTGCAGAGTTGAGGCTCAAACAGATTGTGAGGTTTACGCCTTTTGAAGGTTATACTAAGGGTGTGGTAGTCCCCTGGTGGACTCTGCGGGGAGAAAGGACATAGTAGTGAGACTTATGGTCGGTGGTCCTGCCCTTTTAGTGTCCTAGAAAAATGTTTAATTCTTAACACATGCACATACCTGTACACTTTACACAAACATACTTTTTTTAGCTATGACACGTATAAGCTATACACGTTTATGTGCACTTTTATATCCTACTGGTACTGGATATCTTTACTCTACAAAGTCGGTTTATAGGACATGAAACAAAGAGACAAAATTTTTACCATCACCTCTGAAGTGCAGAACACAAATTCCTGGTCAAGGAATATTTACCTTTTTAGCTTAAAATGATTTAATTTATGTCATTAGTTTAAACAGTCCTCCCTTCAGCTCCCAGCCCATGCCTTGCTTTTTATTCTGTAATCGGTTTACTTGTAATGGACTGTTTTAAGATGTTGGAGACTGATTAAACTCCCAAAATCCATCTAAAAGCCTGGGAAAAATATATATACATGCTTTATAAAAACTCTCAGAAAACTGCAGCTTCAAAAAGTTGTATAACAAACATATGTAATATATTTTTGGAAATACAGAATAATATATATTTTTAGGGAATATAGAGCTGTCTAAAAGAATGTAACAAGCATAATTTAATAAACTTAATTTGTGAAGATGGTAGAACTGATAATGACATAAGGTAAGGTAAGCCTCATATATATTTTCTGTATGTGTGATGATAATATGGCACATATCAAGCTAAATGGTCTCATAACTACAGCCAACACAAGAGATTTAAAGGTCACTGAGAAAATGATTAGATAGAATAGTCATGGAAAATGACAGCAGTATTTAGCTTGCATCAAAAATCAAAGAGGAAACTTCTGTCAAGAGTTTTGACAGAACAAACAACTGCTGTCTTGCACCCTATCTTAGAAACTAGACACAAAAGTTTAGCAAGAAGTACAATATTCTTTTTTCAGGACTACCCATTAGATTGGGTCATTCACTCTTCATTTTGTCACTTTTTATAGTGAGCACTTTCCCAAAGTGATTTACATGCCCTATAACCTAACATATGATTATAAGCACAAGCAGGTTAAGAAACATAATTACACAAACTTTACAGGACATCATTTCCAAAGACTTAATCAGTAGATGACACTCTTCCTGATGATTATATATTTTCCCTTAGTGGTTATAGAGCCCTTTTCATCAGGATCTTTGCTTTGTTGTGTGGTATGACATTATATTATCCTTTGTTGTTTCAGATTCAAGACTGTTTCCTTCAAACAAAATAACATTTTGATTAATTGATTTCTTTGATGCTTCCTAGTAAAAGAAAAGCAAAAATAGTGGAGGATGAAATATACTGTGAGTGACAGGCAGTAACACAACACACATGTTCCCCTCTTGTATCCTGCCTGAAATGAGAAGAAAGTTTATTTTTAGAAATGTAATCTTTACTTCTGGCTAGAGTGTACACAGCCTAATAAGGTCATTCTAAAAACCCCTGTTACAAGTTCCAGTAATAAGTATAATAAAATGTGCCCCAGTCTTCCATTATTCAGATGTATTCAGCAAACATTATGATGCTTCTCACTGTGTCACTGCCAGGAAGTCAGAGAAAACTGCCCATTATCAAATAATAATTGCTGTTTAAACCTCGGCCCCTTACACCTGTCTGACAGTTTCACGGTTTCAGTATTTGAAATAAATGTATATATCTTTAACTAAATGTCAATTCCCCTTATAGTTGTAAAGTGTAACTTTGATGCCAAATACTATGTAGTATGTAGTAGTTAGTGTTTTAAACTATGTAGTTTCTTAACTCTGTAGATGCTTGTTATATATAGGATTACATTTTTCAGGTCTGTAATATCACATTCAATAGGGATGAAACTAAGTATGTATTAGAAGTGGCACTGTCATGTGTAAGGAGTATAGTGAAATTCTTAATTGCATGTCCCACTAAAATGCCACATGTCTCCATGTTTTAGAAAGATGTAGAGAAAGTCTACAAGTGTATGCATCTACAAAAGAAAATCAATAAATTATATTGAATTAGAATTCTAAAGATTATAATAAACGCAACATTTAGGTTTTAGATTTAAGTAAGTGTCACTACAGGAGTGCAGCATCTAAACTACCAAAGTGAGATGAGATTTTGTCCTGCTTAGAAAGAACTAAGAGGAAGGTAGAAATTGTTAGGTGACTGGAGGAAACAAAAGATCAAGCCAGCATTCTAAGCTAGAGATCCATTATAATTCACCCAAGCCCAAACAGAAATTTGTTGTCAAAAGTGGAAGCCCAAGATCAGCACACTAAAAGTCAAACAAACAAGGCTAGCAGTCACTTACTCTTGCATTTTATTAGTAATCTCAGATGGCCAGGAAGTACCTTGTGACAGCCTTTATATGTTTTGTTCAGCAGTGAGTTCTAAACTTTTTTAAGTAGAGTATGTATATGTATGTCTGCTTAAAAGTATATGTATTTATAGGTTTTAGAACTCAAAGGCTGTGAAAATAACATTTATTTCTTCTTACAAAATATTTTGAGAAAATTATGCCATGGTCGAAGTGGTTGCATCATCTGACATCATTTTTTTTTCTTTTATTTGATATTTTTTATTAATCCCCAGGGGGAAATTGTCTTTTCATATGACCATTAATGAGATGGGTTTAGGATCAGAACTGGCAACCATATTCTCATTTGAGTTTGTGGATAATCCCTGTGTTAGTATGCAATAGTTTTGGTGATCATTAACTTCCTGGCTTTAGAACTCTGGTATTATTTTTTTCTAACTCAATTTGTAATTTGTGATTTAAACTTGGACAATTGATCACATATCCCGAAGGTATATACATATATACTGTATGTAAAATTGTAGGGCAGTGTACGTTTTTTTGATTTGCAGAATGTTTTGGACTAATCGTTTTTTTATTTTTAACAAATAAAAGCATTGCTGTTATTTTTTTCTTTCCCTTAGTGCAGTCATCTTGACACCATTTTGTATATGTTTATGGGAATGTGATATTTTGGGGGAACGTGTTTGTGACACACATACCAACATCCAAGATTCTGCATGGAACCTATAAAAATCCTGTGATTGGTTGTAAAAGAAAAGGAATTTAAGGCAGTCAGGATATTTTGTAATGGTTATTTTACAACTTCGTTTTGTGTAATGTATTGGGCTTTGATATTTGGTATTTCTGTCTTCCTTGTTTTGACTTCAACCTGTTATCCTGATTATTCATTCATTTTTTGTCCTGTGCTCCATTTCCTTATCTAATAGTTCTTTTCTGCCTGCTCACCTCAATGTTTATACTGTATATTAGTAATGGTGCACATGGAAAGACTGCATTATTAGTGGTACCTTCCCTAGGCAAAAGGCAAGAATTATGGATGAACAGTGGGAGAAAGACTCTCAGGGAAATTTGTTTCCCCAGTGAGCTCAGTGAGCTACACAGACCATGAGGTCTTAGCAAACAGCTTTTTGTGGTCCTTTAGGGATGCTGAAGAATTATTGTGAAAGATGTAGGATTCAAAATATGTTGTATTTGAAATGCTTTGTCTTCATCTGCCCTATTGCAGTTAAAGATGTCCTAGCAGTAAGCACAAAATGAAAAACAAAAATGTACAATAATTAAAAGTGGTAACTTGATTCTTTAATCAAATAGTATTAAATTTGCTTTTCCAGTAAACTGGGTTAGTTTAGAGTACTATAATTAATATTGCTAATGTAGTCCTTTGTCATGCTAAGATGAAAATATTAAACAAAGTTTTATCTTTTGTCCCTACAAACTATAAAAAAAATTATGTATGAGTGTGATTTGTACAATATATTTACAACCAAGAGTTTATCTATGTTTATATTAACAAAATCATTGTAAACAAAAAGAGCAGTGATAAAGCGACTAAAACGAGTTCATGTACAGTTGTGCTTGAAAGTTTGTGAACCCTTTAGAATTTTCTATATTTCTGCATAAATATAACCTAAAACTTCATTCCTCAATAAATAAATGACCAAGTATAATATTTTTGTCTTATTTGTTTAACTGGTTTCTCTTTATCTATTTTTAGGAATTGAGTGAAAATGTGATGATGTTTTAGGTCATATTTATGCAGAAATATAGAAAATTCTAAAGGGTTCACAAACTTTCAAGCACAACTGTATACTTAGTGGTCTTATTGCATGGCCAGAAAGAGTTCTTGAATGAGAACACACATCTGAAGATAACTCGTTTAAATATATGTAGTAAATAGTGGCAAAATCTGATGGTCAAAGCGCTCCGCCCACAGGGTTCCTTCCTAAAAACACGCTCCCAGTTTCCTTTTGTGCACTTTAAATGTCCATACATGTGCAATAGACAAATATGTAAAATATCTATGAAAAGATGTAAAGAGCAAAAGAAAATCACTTGACACCGATAGAAAACAGAAATTTAAAATTGATGTTATCAATTGAAGATCTCAGAACATGAAGCATAGTGATTAATTTATATATCTTGCTGTCATTTTGACCATTGCATCAGAAAAGCAGAAAGTTTTGGTACGTATGTGTGTGTGTATGTATACTGTATATTTATATATGTGTATGTGAGTATATATATATACGTATATATACACACTACATGTTAACATGCTGAAACCATTTTCATATATAGCATGTTTGGCTTTCCAATTAGTCAGTCATGTTAACTTTCTTTAGTTATTTGTTTAGGTGTGCAGTGAGACATTGGGTGCTATACCGGCCCAGTCATGTCTTGGAGGCACACCATTTAGTTTGAATATCGATTTTACCATTCAACTTTTTGCAGACATCTGCATTTCTTTCAACCTCAGATTGACTGTGACAGTAATTCAGAGTAAAATAACTCAAATACAGTTTGCAAGAGTCCACTATTATCACTAGGCCAGTGATTTCTTTGAAAGCCAAAGTATAATCCAGTTTTACAGAAGGGTTTTTCCTTTGCAAAGGTTACACTTATTTTAAGCACATTCAAAGTGTTATCCATAAACACAACACACATTTTATATGTTAAATGGGGGCCTTTTTTGGAGACTTTTCAGACACAGAATTGTATCCTTTGTGATCACAGCCTTGCGTGCTGTCTGTTAAACCAGGTAATCAAGTGCACCTTTACTCTTTGCTGTTTAAATCACAACCCCTGCTGTGAACTCTGCCTTCATAAGGAATTGGATTGGGTTAGAAATTTCAAAGTGAATGAACTAATTTTTTCCACCCACTTTTAAGCCACATTCAATCATGGTTGTCAGTATGTTTTATATTTCTGGCTGTGGAGACTAAGTGGTATCTTCCTGCTGCAGTGAATAAGAGTGAATGTAGTGGTATGCCATAGCATAGAATCAGTCTTGGGGATGGGGATGAATCACAAGTTCTTGGAAATGACTCACTTTCCTAGGTTACACGAATATAAATCAGTTGCTCGGCAATTGTATTCAGTTGATAGCTGCCGCTAGCATTGTCCACACTTTCACCTTACATCAGTTCTTTACTTACTGTATTATTTTGTTTTTACTTGTATTTTTATTTAACTTTATATTTTTTGTGGTTGGGTTTGACAGAAGATGGCAGCAAGAAAAGAATGCGTTGATGAAACAAAAAACTAAACATGTTTGTTTGCCTTGATGAGTGGGAAATGTTTAAAAAACATTGCACTCAAATTATGAGTGGCAAAGCAAACTTGTTTCTGATTGGCGGAAAAAGTTAGAAAACAATCAAAAACTTTAAATTAAAACTGGTATGCTAATGATATCTTGTGGTTAATCTAGACTGAGTGCAGTAAGTCCCAAATCCAGAATAATGGGGTCCTACTATATCATTTGTCCCATGTTAATAATCTATACTAATAAAAGGCAAAGCCCCCACTCACTCACTCACTCACTCACTCACTCACTCACTCACTCACTGACTGACTGACTGACTGACTGACTGACTGACTGACTCATCACTAATTCTCCAACTTCCCATGTAGGTAGAAGGCTGAAATTTGGCAGGCTTATTCCTTACAGCTTCCTTACAAAAGTTGGGCAGGTTTCATTTCGAAATTCTACGCGTAATGGTCATAACTGGAAGCTGTTTTTCTCCATTTACTGTAATGGAGATGAGCTTGAAACCCGTGGGGGCGGAGTTTGACATCATCACGCCTCCCACGTAATCACGCAGTACGTAGAAAACCAGGAAGAGCCCCAAAAAGCGCTGAAGAAAACATGCATTATATAATTGAGAAGGCAGCGAAACAATAAGAAGCGAGCGAGTGATATATACAACCATATTCATGAGTTCTGCTACTTCGGAAACAAAGCACAGTGTAAACCTACACTTTAAATTAAGTTCATAGACAGGCTGCCGCTGGCGTTTGTAATTTAGTGCCTGCCCATATAAGGCCGTCCGTCAGCGGCAATCCAATAGCAAACTGCCACGGGTAAATATTCACGGGTGAAGGACTGTGCTTATGCAGAGGAAGATGACATAGTCAGGGTGGTGTTTGGCACAAACTCAGCGAAACTGCGAGAGAAAGTTTTAAGTACCGGGACTTCGGTAGCATTAGATACAGCCATGGACATAGCACGACATGGCAACAGCACAGCTGGGAA
>JANRMT010062794.1:6778594-6890305 GCA_026402145.1 Polypterus bichir lapradei
AGGGGGCAATTACTTTTTCACACAGGGCCATGTAGGTTTGGATTTTTTTTCTCCCTAAATAATAAAAACCATCATTTAAAAACTGCATTTTGTGTTTACTTGTGTTATATTTGACTAATGGTTACATGTGTTTGATGATCAGAAACATTTTGTGTGACAAACATGCAAAAGAATAAGAAATCAGGAAGGGGGCAAATAGTTTTTCACACCACTGTATGTATATGTAGACTCAAACCGATTATGACAGCAGCAATCCAAGCTGTGAGAAAACACTAAAAAGGAGGCGTGTCAGACGTCGTGGTACATTTTCTGATGCAGCTAGACGAAAACAACCTTGTGACGCTGCCGCCAAATACACAAAACAATTACTTTGGCAATCATGTTACGTTATTTTTAAAATGTTTCTTTTTCTTTACTTCTTTAACACACTACTTCTCCGCTGCGAAGCGCGGGTATTTTGCTAGTTATAAATAAAAGTAATTCAGCCAAAATGACATTCCTTACTTTGGTGAAGGTAGAGGTTTAAAATACATTAATTTAATGGCACATTTTTCACAAGATAAATGCATGTTGTCTTAGTGCAAGTGCATTAACCATTTTAGGATACGTGGATTAATGAGTACCTACTACTTGTCTAATTACCATAGGTTCAATGCTGAAATTACGGTGTCTTCTCATCATAGAGAAAATACACAGTTTAGAATTACAGACTTACTGTTTACATATTCCACATTTTAAGTTAATCCTCCACGTTATATCCATTTTTACCTTCTTCACTGATATTTTGGCATTTACACATGATGAATTTTAGAATTCCATTGTCATCACTTTGTTGTCTGAAATGATGCCCTGTTACACAGATGACATGGTGTGCATTGATTCATGGGTACTTATTTTTGTTCCCTTTGCTCTCCTACTTGTATTACTATCACTCTGATACAGGATATTTGTTTATACTACCCATAAATCTTTGTTCTAGAAAATTACAGGCCATTTAAAGTAGGAAAGTATATCCTTGCCTTTCTGTTCTTATGATTTACTCGTACGTTTTATCTTGTAGTTTACCTTGTGAGTATTTTTTAATATATTTTCAATACAGACACTTTAAGGGCTCGTTTATACTTCACACCCAGAATACGTACGTGCCTGCATCATGGCTACCACGAGTTCCCAGCATTCATTTGATGCGTCCTCAGAGCAGGTCCTCAGAAATTAACGCGACGCGTGCGCAAGTTGCAGTACCAGCAAAAAGTCGGGGGGGCACAGTGTGATAAAAGTTGGAACGTGACGTCAGAGTCTCTGTTTACTATCTACATGTGACAGAAAGCCTCTTTGCGGATCCTAGTAGGTTCGATGTGCACGCTTCGATGTTTGATGAATGGTTTGATGTGGTGAAGCAAAATGCTGACATATAAATGCATTCGTGGTGCTTTTATATTCAAGCGTGACATATTCCTGATCGTAATGACACGATACATTTTAAAAGTCCCACATACCATCTTCTGTGCCATCTTTTTTTTCTGGGGCTTCCTCCTGACCTAACAGGAGTGGCAAACAGCAATAGATCACCACACAGAACACATTAAATGTATAATATTTCAACTCTCTGCACATTTAGAATCCTTAGATTTATACTTGATATCACTTTCATGATGAAATGCATTAAAGTATGTATGTTACATTTTACAGATAAATCGTTAATTTCGTTTAAATAATGAACACTGTTAATGTTAACAAATGTGGGTGACATGGTGATGGAGCTGTAGTGCTGCTGTCTTGTAGGGAGTCACGTCGCTGATATTCCCTGCCTGGAGTTTACATGTTTTCCTGCTGGGTTTCCTCAATGTGCTCCGTTTTCCTTCCAAAGATATGCAGATTTGGTGACACTAAAATAATGCTAGTGTATGTGAGTGCTTGTATTCACCTTGCGATGAGCTGATGCCTTGTCCAGGGATTGTTTCTGCCTCGTGCCCAATGCTAGCTGGAATGGACACATCCCTGGATTGATGGATTTAATCATTAAACATCCTTTTCAGAGATATTGTGGTAAGGTGTCATCGGAATTTAATGGGTGTTCCAGGCAATTCACAACACAGCGAAGCTGAACCTGTTCTCACTGTGATAATATGAGGTGTGGCAGAAAAGTAATGAGACTGATTTTTTTATTTACCAAAGTTTTTATTTTTTTCAAACATCAATGTTATCCCCTTCAAAGTAGTTCCCTTGGGCAGCTACACACCGATGGAGACGTTGTTCCCACTGTTGGTAGCAGCGCTGGAAGTCTTCAACCGGTATGGTCTTCAGCATATCCGTTACACTCTTTTGGATGTTTTCTAAAGTCCCGAAATGATGTCCTTTGAGGACATTTTTCAGTTTAGGAAAAAGGAAAAAGTCACACGGACTGAGGTCAGGTGAATAAGGGGGCTGGGGAACCACAGGAATGCGTTTTTTCAATTGTCCTTCTGCTCAATTGTGAGGTTTTTCGGCACCATTTTGGCACAGACCTTTCGCATGTGCAAATGTTCAGTCAAAATTTGATGAATGGTAAATCTGTTCAAATTTAATTGTTCACTCAACATTCTTAATGTTAAACGACGGTCTGATCTCACAAGAGTGTTCACACGTTCGATGTTTTCATTGGTTTTCGAAGTTGAAGGCCTCCCTGAAAAACTTGAGCTCGGGATAAAGAATGTTCCCCATAGGCCTGTTTTAACTTTTCAAACGTCACACTTGCCAATTCTCCAAGCTTAACACAAAATTTAATGGCACAACGTTGCTCCAAATTCCGCTGTTCCATTTTGCGTGACGCACAACCAAAAACACAACTTCGCTAATAGCAGTCACAAAAATCACGTAGTTAACGGAAGGAGTTGAAACTCGCACTGAGCTATGGGAGGGTACTGATACACGTGCTCTATCAAGGACAACAGCGCACCGTTGCCAGATCGCTTGCAGTGTTGCCAGTCTCATTACTTTTCTGCCACACCTCGTATCTTGCACTGCCTCCTGGCGAATTCTTCCAGATTTATGTAAAGTACATGCGTATAAGTAAGTATAAACAGTAAAACACTTGCGTAGCAGGAGCTTCAGCTGCAACATACATTGTGTCACATGAAGTATAAACCTGGCCTAACACATTTACATTCTTTTGTAATGGGGTCAAGCAATACAGAGCAATTCAGTAACATGAACACACCCACACTATTTAAGAAAGGTTTCTGTATCTTTTGGAATCTAAAGAGTTGCTAAGCTGCTTGTCTTTCTGCTCCTCAAACAGACTGATTAGTATGAGGTCAAAAATCTAAGTCCAGAAGAGGACTGAACTATGGCAGTTGCAAATAGAACCTGGTGAAAAATAAAATTTTGCATTAGTGCTTTTTGATTGCTGTTAGTTTGAATTTAATTTGAATTTACTTTTTAGGTAACCAATGGATATTTTTCATGGGGGAGTAACCAGGCTACATTATCAGATATCAACATCAGAATCCCTACAGGTATGTTTTGTTTTTTGCCATCAATGTTCTTTTAGCAAGCAAAACCACTTGTCTAAGATGGCTTGATTTAACTTCATGTCTGTCATTGTCCTGTATTCAGGAATACATCTGGATACCTCAAATAAGCATTATGGAATATTTCTGATTGGTGTCTTTCATGGGTATCTTGGAATGTTTAATTCACAATACTGTTTTTGAATTTTGTTCAAGTTATCAAAACATTCATCATTTCTTTATTAAGTATAACAATGTGCTCTGTATGACTGTTACCTATCTCAGTTTGTAATTTGGAATGAATATTATCAGTTTGTTTCACACACTGAACTTTGTCAATGGATATCTCCATCTGACTTGAGTAACAGAAAAAGTCAGATTGTTCAATGCCTGAAATGCTAGACAATTCAGATTTATTTTCATCTTCATCAGAAGTCTTGTTCTATACCCATATTATTGTTATGCTGTAGTTATGAATCTATTTTATTTTGTGAGAAAGGGCTTCAACTTTCCATACTATTGCTTCACTCATCTGGACCTTAATGACTAGAGGTGAGTAACTATCTCAATCACCTAAAGGCCAGCCAAAACTGAGGAAACCCAACGAAAACTCAAATAAGCAAGCAAAATAATAATTAATAATAAACCAAATTACAAATTCAACTATAAATAAACAAATTACACAAAAAAAAACTAAAATAAGAGAATACATTTTCTATATTATCTCAAATTGAAAGTCAAATTCTTTTTATGAGGATCTGTTCAGAATGTTTTCAGAATTTGGTAAGAAATTGTAAATATAGTTTTAAAGTAAACATACCACCCCTTTACTCAGTTTTATTTTACTTGGTTTTATTTCCTATTTTACTTGCTTTTATGTCCTACACAAAGAACCATTTTAGATGGGGCTGTCTAGTCAATTAGCTGTCATTTTCGGATGAGGGTTGAATGCTGACTTGAACAATTTGTTCTCAAAGCATACCTTTATACTTGCTGTGTTATTTTAATTTATTTGATTGAGTTGTGTTCCATTATAATGATCTTTTCTAGATGAAAGTAATTAAAACATTAAAAAAAAAAAAAAAAATATATATATATATATATACAGTATATATATATATATATATTTAAATAAGAGCACTACTAAAAAATGGTTTGTTAAGATGAATAATGTCCTCTTATGTGTTTTGAATATTCAGGGCAGTTGATTATGATTGTGGGTCAGGTTGGCTGTGGGAAATCTTCCTTGCTTCTAGCAATGCTTGGGGAGATGCAGACGGTTTCTGGGAAGGTCTACTGGAGCAAGTAAGTAGTGTTGTTGCTTTTTTTTTTTCTTTTTTCTTCACAAGTTTGTGTAATAAATTAGAACATGGTGTGAAGCCATACAATACTCTGTTGTAATGAACATTATGACAAATAAAACAATTTAAACTAAAATTGCTCAAACAAATGTATTTAATTAGGTGCAGCATATTAAGCAGGGAATTATTCATTTCTTTTACCTTTGTTTGCTTCTTTATTCACAAAATATTAAATTTTAAAGATACATTAATGTATCATTGGCATGTTTAAATGACTTGAAATATGTATAAATAAATGATAATATTGTTTACCATTTAAAAATGCATTTGCACGCAGCAGCAAAAAATGTCATTGAGAATCAAGAAACGAGAAAAGGTAGCAGTCTGCCAGGATTCCTAAGATGGAGTATTAATGAGGTCTTCCTTCTCTTATATGCTAACAGAAATATGTGTACTTTCATAGTGTGTTTATGCATTGTGTCACCATACCTTTAGAGGCTACAATCTGAATATTATATATACTGAAGATTTTGCATGTTGGATATAAGTACATAGATTTTTCCAGATCTTAGAGGTAGACCGTTTCTAGATGGGCAGAGTTCCAAAGGCATAATTCTTATTATGTTTCTGAGATTACATTTTAGTAAATACTCATAGAAAAATCAACTTTCGCTACTACTTTAACACTAAAGGTTTGCAACGTCCACCTCCAAGACACACATCAGTAGGCTTCCAGTTCTTCATCAAATGAAGTGTTCCAGTTTTGTACTAACCAAAAAACAATACTTGTTTTCCTGTGTTTTTTTTTTTTCTCATCATTTTTTAAAATTAGGCTACCAGAATCTGAGATGATCCACGAAAGGAATTTAAGGTACATGTTGACTTTTTCTGTTCCTTTGGTGTAAAACTCAGACAAATATTATTTTTTACCCACAACAAAGAAAAACTGTCAAAGAACTATGAACTAAAAAAATGGTCATAAACATATTTCAAATTGAACGTGTCTACAGATTCTGTAAAAACATTTTTAAAACTAAGATATTGTCATGTATTATAGATAAACATATCTTGAAGAACATTTACTCTTTTCAGGAATTTTTTTTTTACTTTCACCTCGCGAAATACAAAATGGTTCAAAGTCTTGAAAACATTTTGACATTAGCGTAATCCAAATCAAGATTGCCTTTCCTAGCAGAACTGAACACAAGTAGGATACAAACCTGAAAAAATGTAAGCAGACCATTGCAGCCCTACACTTATACTCATACACAGTCAAATTTGTAATCTAATCTGAACATCTTTGGAGATTTGGGAGGGAACCCAAACATAGACAGAACATGAAAACTACACAGAAAACATCTGTTTGGGAGACTCTAAACCAGGAAACTGGAACTGTGAGGAGGCAATGCCAACTCTCCCACCACCATTGCCCTGCCAACAGCCGAATTAAAGCATTTTATGTGCACTGCAATGTGATACATAAATGAAAATACATCACTTTTATCTTGTCGGCCATTTTGGTATTGCATACATGAATTATAGCTCTGAGGAATATTTTATGTTATGTGTATTGTCTATTTTTATCACAAATATAAGGAATCAACTTGAACATGGATCTATTGTAATCATTGTCATTCTCTGCCTAAGAATGCAAGACCAAGGCACACACTTCCAATCACTCTGTCCATGGCAGCTCCATTGTTTTATACTGTTTAACAATAATATTCTTAGGTCTCATTTTAATCCCTTTCTGTTAAACCTTCATTTTTTTCTTTCACTAGACTTCATACAGTTTGCTTCAGGATTGTTTATTCTTTGCTTCTGTAACAGCTTTTAAAAGCCGTCTAACTTCACTTTTGTGGAAATCTTTGATTCCTTATTTGTTATTTCTAACCTTATTTATTACTTCCCAATATCCACATTTGAAAACCATGTAAACACTGTACACTATTGTTCTTTTTTAATCTTAGTATTAGTTTTCATGTTCAATGTGTCATGCCTTACATCTTTTTTAAATGCTGGCCATGCCTTTCATCTGTGACTTTTTTAATCTTCTTTTATTTAGATTATAAATGGTCTTTAGAATACTTACTGTATGCAATTTCTGTTTTCTTGCTTGCTCATTAGTTTTTGTCTTATTTTTGATACTTAATTTATTCCATTGTTATTTAATATTTGTTTTTGTTTAGATTTATACTATCTCTCCTTGACAGATCTTTCAGCACCTGCTTTGGTTAGTTTCTGACCTGACCTTTCCTGGTCTACTCTGCTGTGTTTCTGCCTTTCCCAGTCTTCTGTCTCACATTTTCAAGTTGTGTTTTAATTAACAGCAGCTACTGACTTTTGTCTTTCCATGTTGCTAAAAGTGGGTCCATATATGACACAGGAGGTGTTATCTTTTACTTGTCTTGGCAAACCTCCATTTTTAGTAATGATTCTAATTTTACTCTTTTCTTGACTCATTTTGATCTGTGTTAAGAGTCTGCTTTCATGTTTAACTCATTTTTCATTTTTTTACTGTCAATTTAAAGATTTCATGTAGAACTCAATGCAATATCTTCCAGTAGCCTTAAATCAAAGTGGTCTCAAAGTGGCAGAAATTTAAAACGGGTATTGCATTGTACAAGGTGGCAGCATCAGCAGATGACACTCAAAGATTAGAAACATCAATAAGTGGTACATGCAAATTCAGAGTGGTGACAGAATTAAGAGGTAATTACCACACACAAACATGGTAACATACAGTATATATATATATATATATATATATCAATACTAATAAACGGCAAAGCCCTCACTCACTCACTCACTCACTCACTCACTCACTCACTCACTCACTCACTCACTGACTGACTGACTGACTGACTCATCACTAATTCTCCAACTTCCCGTGTAGGTAGAAGGCTGAAATTTGGCAGGCTCATTCCTTACAGCTTCCTTACAAAAGTTGGGCAGGTTTCATTTCGAAATTCTACGTGTAATGGTCATAACTGGAAGTTGTTTTTCTCCATTTACAGTGAACCCTCGTTTATCGCGATTAATCCGTTCCAGACTCTACCGCGATAAATGAATTTTCGCGAAGTAGGATTCTTTATTTATAAATCGAACATTTTCGCAGTTAGAGTATAGAAAACCTGTTTACGACCTTTTAAATACGTTTTTTAACATTATTAGAGCCCTCTAGACATGAAAAAACACCCGTTAGTCACCATTACACGCGTATTACCCAATATATTACACAAAATAAGAGAAAATAAGACATATTAGATGTTACAAATATAATATTATTATTGTACTGTACAATTAATTACACACACACCGTTCTTACACACAACCACTAACCTATGAAGGCACGACCTCAGTAGGAGAGTCTTAAGGTGGTTCAGTATCTTCAGCAGGTGCATCGTTGCCTTCTTCCGCTGAAGCAGTACTAGGAGTAGGCAGTGGGTGTCTGGGTGCGCGGCTGAAAAACATCGTGATAGGCAGTTGCTGGCGCTGTCTTTTCATTTGCGCGAGGAGGCTTTTGTATGGTTCGATCGCTCCATCAAGCGCATTCTGGAACTGCAATGCACGCATCATTTGTGGGTCCCATTCACCAATCATGTCCTGTACTTCCTTAATAGTTCTCACGACTTGTGAGAGACGCTCAAGTGTAAGGCCAACTTCCTCCTCCTGACCCCCAGGAACCTCTGGCTGCTCCTGCTCCTCCTCCTCACTCGCAGATTTAGTCATCTCCACCAGATCCTCGTCATTTAAGGGGTCCGAGTGTGTCTCCAGCAGCTCATCCACGTCATCGCGAGTCATATCCGCGAAACCTTCTCCTGTCAGCATGTGGGCTAGCCTAACTGCCTTATCCACTGCCGAGTCGCTTATATCCTCTGGGGTGAGTCCTCTGTAGTCGTGGACAATTTCAGGCCACAACATCTTCCAGCTAGCCTTCACGGTCTCCGTCTTTATGTCTTTCAATGCAGCCTGGATGTTCTTCAGACAGGTTGCGATGGTATACTGCCGCCAGTACTCCTTCAGCAAGAAGTTCTCCTCAAGGTTCATGCCTTCGACGAGGTGCTGCAGGGTGTTTCGCGTGTAGAGGGCTTTGAACGCGCGAATAACGCCTTGATCCATGGGCTGGATCAGCGAAGTGGTGTTGGGAGGAAGGAACTCGATCCGCACACCGCCGTAAGATAGGTCTTGCGCATGACCTCCAGCATTGTCCATGAGGAGAAGGACATTAAACTCGAGTCCCGTCTCCGCGAGATACAGCTTGACTTGGGGGATGAAGCACTCGTGGAACCAGTCCGATGACAGCTGCTTTGTGATCCAGCCCTTGTTGTTGTGCATCCAATGCACTGGCAGCTGGTTCTTGTTTTTATTCTTCAGGGCTCTAGGGTTCTTGGCTTTATAGATAAGGGCAGGCTTGAGCAAAAATCCCTCAGCATTTCCACACATAACAATAGTCACGCGATCTTTATACGCCTTGAAGCCACGGACCTTGGCCTCATCCTTGAAAATGAATGTCCGGGAAGGCATTCTTTTCCAGAAAAGTCCTGTTTCGTCCATATTGAACACCTGTTCTGGATGATACTTGCCCTCCTCAAGGATTTTTTTGAACGTGTTGTTCACGTAGTCCTCTGCTGCAGGCTGATCAGCAGAGGCAGCTTCTCCGTGGAGAACGACACTCTTCAGATGATACCTCTTCTGGAACTTTTCAAACCAACCCTTGCTCGCCGTGAAATCCATAAACGTTGCAGAAGAGGGTACTTGTTGAGGATCGTCCGCCGTAAAGCGCTGATAGAGCTGCCTTGCCTTCTCCCGGATGACCAGCGAATCCAACGGAATGTTTTTCTTGCGGCTGTCGCTGATCCAAATTGCTAGGACAGACTCCATTTTCACAATGAACTTATTACGACTTGTCACAATGCGCTTTGCTTCTTTGTTGAAAGAGACAGTAGCCGTTTCACGGATGTTCTTTTCATCTTTACGGATGTAGCGAACAGTAGACTCATTCAAGTTGTAATGCCGGGCAACCTCCATGATTTTCTTGCCATCTCTGATCATATCCAAGAGTTTCACCTTCTCCTGGATGGTAAGCATATTCCTCCGTCGCTTAGTTTTATTCTCAGAAGGCTTAGAAAAAGCAGCACGTTTAGGAGCCATTGTGGGGCTTAGATAAAAGTTCTCATAAAGCGCATGCGTAGTGACGTAAGCGTGTATGAAAAAAAAATCGCGATAGAGTGAAGCCGCAAAAGTCGAAGCGCGATATAGCGAGGGATTACTGTACTGTAATGGAGTTCAGCTGGAGGGGCGGAGTTTCGTATGACATAATCACGCCTCTCACGTAATCACGCATTACGTAGAAAGCCAGGAAGAGCTACAAAACGCGCTTTAGAAAACATGCATTATATAATTAAGAAGGCAGCGAAACAATTAGAAGCGAGCGACTGACATATAAAACCATATTCAGCGGCTCACGTGAGGGGATGCACTAAGTATGTACGCGCGCTTCTCGATTTATTTTAACCTCGCATCCCCTTAGTTTGAGACGTATGAAAACGCATGCGGTTAACGCAGAAAGACAGATCACCTATTCACCTATTGAAGCTTCATGAATAATGGATACTTTATTCGCGATCAATGATTGTTTTGGTAAAGCCATACTCAGTGTATTCATTAGATGAACGGTAAAAAAGTAAGAGCGAGGGGACGGTAACTTACTGAAGCACACAAGCAAAACCACAATAGCACGCGGGCTCGATGTACTGACTTGCGCGATCACATTCCAAAAAATATTTCTTTTCAAGTTCTATTTAGTCCATATGAGTCAAACTCAAAGCCCACGGGACACATCCGGCCCGGCGTGTAATTATATCCGGCCCGCGAGATCATTTTATATACTGTATTATTGTTATTAATGGCCCGGGTATATGAAGCGCTGGTAACACAATAAACTACAGATCCCATAATGCAGCGCTTCAGCTGCCTTGCCGAACAATTACCGCGTTGCTGCAAGTTATTGCGAAGCTAGCCCACACGATGCCGTAGAGAAAAGTTGATTCTGAAAATAGAGCCTCATATATATACGAGTATATATATATACTGTAAATAAATACAACACAGTTATTTAATGGATAACCATACATACTGCCACCCCTCTTATTTTGTGCCTGTTTTCTCTTATTGCTACCATTCCTCAGAATTTGTGTGCTTACAGTTCTTAATTTTTGGTCACTAGCACTTTGGGGACATTATTAAATCTTTCAGCGCAGTATTTCCTACTCTCATTTTTTTCACAATATTTTCAAACACCTCAGCCAGCATTGTTTATAATTTCATCTATTGTAAAGTTATTACTTGACTAATTTCAGCAAATAGCAGTTCTCTTTTTGGTTCAGATATTGCTGTGTTTTTGCATGTGTAACTCTGTAATAGTGTTTGTGACTTTCTACTCCACCCTTATTTTCTTCCGTATTTATACTAGCTACTTCTAATTAATTCTTGTAAAATCGCCTTAAAAGACAAAGCATATGACAACCTCTTTCTTGTCTCCCCTTAACAAAATGGTCAATTTAGCTTTAGCTTGTTTTTTTTCCCCTCACACATTTTACTAAATCAAAATTATGTTTGATTGCTGAAATAACTGACTACCTTATTTAACCTTTTGAGCACCATCTAATCATTTACTTTGTGCCTGTGATATTATAATGGGCATTCTATAAAAGGACTTCAGAAAAAAAAAATCCAAAAACCCAATTTTAAGTTAACATGCTTCATTATAAAAATTACCATGCAAAATAAAAATCATTTAATAATAAACTGAAACATTTACTATCCTTCATTCTTGCTGTTCTCCCAGTACATTTACAAATGAACCAACAATATGCTTTTTAAGTGCTTTAAAACTGGTTTTGCTTTTCCTTTTACATCCATGTTTTTTAAGTGGCAGCAAGGGCTCAATGTAGTGATACAAAACCGTGCAAGTCCCTATCCTGCTGAAAGATTCAGCTGAAGGAATAGACAGTGCTAAGGACACCATTCTGTGTGACTCAAATCCAAACCAATTGCTTTCTCCCCATGACTAAATTTCAGGAATAAATAGACTCATCTTCCATATCAGTCATAAAATATCAAACCCTCCCATTGTCACTGAACTCGATATCTGAGTGCTCAATGTTTCAAATTTAGCTCGGTTAGGTAAACATTAAGATAAATGTGCATGAATCCAAATTTCACTTCTTAAAGCTGCACCTACGTCTCCAATTTGGATTAGCCTCATTAGCGTTGCAATAATCTAACTTAGTTAAGCCTCTGTGGTGGTTTATTGTTTGATATGAAGAGAGGTGCCTGTAGTACTCAAAATTCTGTTTCTAACACTTTCCTGACTGTTTTTACATTTGCAGTGCATTCAACAAACTAGGCACATACTTTCTATTGTTATATATCTTTGGCATATTCAAGACATTTTTTTCATTAGCTCAACTTAAGAAATGTATCTACTTAATAGCAATTGTTCACAAGCAATTTAAGCCACGCTGCACTCCCTTTTTCACATGTTTTAATTTAATTTTTTCTCTTTTATATTTTTCCCATGTATTAAAGATGGACTGTGTGAATGTATACTTTTGGCAATAACTTTGTGTCTTTCTAGAAATGACAGAACAGGAAACACTTTTTATTTAGATTTCTTTGTGCAATGCCTTTACCTATTTTAGAAGAAAATGGTTACTTAGCTGTATCATACCTACAGCAGCCATCTCTTGTAGCCATTAAGTTTTAAATTATCAAGCATAAGGTTAATGTATCTTCGCTATCATATTTAGCTCACTTGTCATGGTGTTTTATACATGAGTTTTACACTGCTGCCATTAGAACAGCATTTCTTAAAGGAGCATATTCAAATGTTATAGCTAAGTAAAATGTCTTGTCACCGATTATTCACTGTTAAAGAAGTGAACAGTGATGTTCTGCAGGTGGGATAAAAAGCTAGTATATCTCCCTGTTCAAAAGCAATGTGAGGTCAGATTCGTAACTGTTTTAGTCACAGTTCAGAAACCTGATAGGATATGCATATTCTATTACATTTACACCTTCTTTTTAACTGTCACAATATTTGGTTTAATAAAATCTTGCCAGTCCCTGTTTTGGTGTAAACCCCTGCATGATTCCATTTTTTGCTCCTGAGTTCAATTCTATTTCCAGTTCAAACCACACTATTCTAGATCTGTATGTTCTTGTCCCGAAGATCCACGTTATAGTACCTCTATACCCTGTACACATGTGAACATTCATGGTGCTGGTTTTTCACCAAATAGAAAATAGCACTAGACTGCATAGTGTAGCTTTTAGTTTTAGTAGACAAAAGCAATTAAAATAAAATTTCCAAATGTGGCTTTTGGGTTCAATTATTCCCATTCATTTTTATAATCACATATTTATTTTGCTGTGTAGATGCTGTTTTTCTTTATGATATCTTTTTAGTTATAAATTTCTAACAACACTGCTTCCCAGCCCTACAAACTTTGTCTTACAGACATGTCTGTGTCATCTTTAGAAGTAGTTACAGTACTTTCAATTATAGTAGGCTAAGTTGCCCCTCCTCCAAAATAGTGTCTTTCATATTTCTTTGGCTGACAACAAATAGCCTGAAACAAATAGCCTGAGCATATGTTTAAAAAGATACTGATAAAATAATATTAGGATCTGAGCCATATTTGGTAGCAGATATTTCTAGCCAGCTAGACTATAATGATTTTTTTCTGTCACCAAAACATTGTACATAAGGGAAATCAGAATTAACTTAATGTACTAATAAGCTGTAGTGTTGATGTCAAAGAAATTCATTAAGAATATTGCCTCCTTTCTTACTAATTTTCCAACCTTCTACTTTAGAATTTGTTAGACTTTGTGTAAACAGAAAAGATGTAGGGGGAAGTGTGAATGAAAAGAACAAAGAATGGATGAAAGAAAATAAAATTTAATGTAAATAAATGTGTATTTGAGAAATGTGTCTTCTGAATACTGATCAGTATTTACCATAACTTTCAGCATTTATGACAGCGAGCCTACTTTCGAAGCTGGCTGGAGGTACATTTTTCATCTTTACCTCAAACTGTGGTGCTATTGTTTTTTTTTTCAACTGACAATCCTCTACCATCTTTATGCATTCATCTACTTACCATTGTATCCCTTCTTGCTGAAAGTAATAAGCATTGCTAACTGTATTAGTAACCCAACAGATTGATATGCTGGGAGTCCTTAATATGATATTAGATAAGCACAATTCCTTGTGGAATAATTGTTATTTAAATGCATGAAGTGCAACCAAGTTTATGTAGTATTCTCACATGTATTTTTTTTTCTGACATCAAAATAAGGATTACAATTTTTGATCTGTTGTAGTGGTACTTCTGTGTGTGCGTGCCACGAATAGACACATCAATAAACCTTGGCTCAGTTGGTTCCTTTACTTACCCATGTCTCCCCTAGGCTTCTGCCAGTTTATAGTATCATGGCTAGTCATGATTTAGTGCTAACTATTAAACCATCAACTGATTATGTTAATTTCTTGCATTTTTACAAATTTTAAAATAATTATTTGTCTTAAAACAAAACGTTCATAATGTGGATGGATAAAGATCTCAGAATCAAGAATTGCAGAAAGATTCAAATACAACCAAGGTACTGGATAGCTGCTGCTGAACTTATGCATCTAATGGTTAATAAAACAGGTGAGGAAAATGAAAGGATATTTGGTAAATGTTTGAAATGCCCCCATAGACAAAGATTCTATGAAAGGTAAGGCTTACTTGCAAGAAGGAAAAGAACATTCAGTAATGAGGAGGACATTCTTTACATGTTAGCAGAAAAGCAAAATCATAGCAATTAATGGCAAACATGTTTTTAAGTATGGCAGAGAATATTGTCACACTTGCATGCTGCCATTATAAAACAGAGACAGCCCCCCGAGTTATAAGATAGATGTCTGCACTTCTTTTGAATGAATTGTGGTCCCTATAAGTAGACCAAATTAAAATATGCTTAAGCATGCAAGTTTTTAAAATGTATTTGCCCCTGTCTCATGTTCCGTATTATTGCAAATTTAGTATTGGTCAGGCATTTTTGTGGGTTGTAGAAGTATTTAAAGAAATTGGGGGGGGTGGGGGATGTGACAAAATTTGGTGTTTTGACAATTCTTTCTTGTGAAAGGTAATATACATATGTAAAGGTTATGCCCTGAACTCTACCAAATTAAAGGAGTAATTATGGCCAAGTGTTTGAATAACGTAGTTAACAATCAGATTTGAGTTAGGCCAGCTACATAGCATTTGGGTAGTTTTGCACCTTACTATCAGACTGAAGATATTAACAGTTGTTGAGGCACATCTTCTTGAGAAAAATATCATATGATTTTAGACTGAGAAGGGTTATAAAGCCAAAATTCAAGCAATACTGCTCAAATTAATAAAATCTGGACCAGTAATCAGTTTTTTCAGTAGTAGCTGTTCTTGCTAAAAGTGGATAAGATAAAAGTTAAATGAGATGGGATACATTTTAAATGTAGTGAAGGAAGCCAGAGTAGTACTAAAATTTTGAATCAAAAGGGTCTACTACTTACAGAAAATGGGCTCCACAGGCTCCTGGTTTAGATATAGAAATCACTTTTAATTTATATTGCATTCCCAAAACCCGTAGCCCTGCCATAATATGTGGTAGCTACACAGAAAGTCTGTATGGGTCATCTGGCCTTACGTTTGCAGTATCTATAGTGTTACAAATATTCAGGGCTTTGGGACATCATCTGAGACCATGGAAGTAGTTGTCCGTAAGTGATATTGGGCTAGGGCTTTCGATGCCCCTTTTAGTGAGTGGGTCAGTGAGCTTGGAGATGGGAGGCGAATATGTTGCAAGGCTTCAATTGGCGTGAAGAATGGAGAAGGCATTTTTTAAAAGGAGGTGAGCAGTGGAGTACCAATTGGAGAATGTATTGGACCAGATGACCTGTACGTCACATAATAATCTTTGGCATCAAGTGCATAGGGAAGATCTATGGAACATTAGGTTCTATTTTATCTTTCTTTTTATATATTTTTTTCTCCCTGTGCAGTTGTCCTTATTTTATAATAAAACCCTTCTTTTTTAACACTTTTGACTTCTTTGGGCCTTTGCTGGATACCATATGGGTATGCTCACAGTCCACAATGTGTATCCTGTTTTTTTTTTTTTGTAATCAGGCCATAATTTATCTGGAAAGTAATTTAGTAAGTACGTTAATGACAATATCACTGTTCTAAAACTTAAGCGTAAGCTAGCAATTACCTGCTTGGGAAATAATTTCTTTGGGATAGTACCCTGCAAGAGGATAACTTCCATATCAGAAGGGTAAAGATGCACAATTTTGTAGAAACAGAAAAAAAAACAGGTGACAGTGACTGTCATTTGGCAGTTAACAACACTTTGGTAGGAAGGACTCACTCACAGTTTCAGCCTAATGAATTTAACCATTGGGATGGGAGTAAATATGTGGATCTGGACTCCCATCATGCATCTGCTTTTTTCTTGTCTGTCCCAATTACAATCTACTTATGACTCATACGTATTCTAGATTCTTTTTTTCCGTTTTCCTACTGACATCTGCAAATTCACTTTTTCTTCATTGTTTTCATACCAATCTTCTGTCTGGGTCATTATTGATATAATTTGAACAGCTAATTATATCTTTCTTTTCAAACAGTAAAAACAGAAATTCAGTGGCATATGCTACGCAGAAGTCCTGGCTGTTGAATGCGACTGTGGAAGATAACATTACTTTTGGAAGCCCTTTTAACAAGCAAAGGTAAGACAAGTATTTGAATATTATATAGCAGAGTGCTTCCAAAACCATTATATTGAAAACTACCAAGACTTGTCTTGTGGTCTACCTCTGCCCATGTTTTCCTCTTTTGCCTCTAAACGAGTTTGTTGTGTATATCAACTCAACATTAGTTGTAAAATAAAACAGATGAACTGATACAGTATGTGGTGGAAAAGGCTTAGTAAGAACAGTTAGTGTTCAAAGCCTGATAATTATGACTGTATAATCAACATTTTTTTGTAGTGCAACAGGCATTAGTTCTTTGCCATATCTCTTTGTACAAACTCCTTTCTTTATTCCTGAAGCAATATTAACAGTCTCAGAGTTGTCTGCCTGCTGTTATTTGATTCATCCATCCCAAGTTGGCTTTGATTTTACAAAAAGGTTCACTTTAAATCTTGTTAGTAGCCATTATGCTCGAACCTCATCTGAAGCTATTATTGAATGTAATCTCAGAAAATACCCATTAAAAGAGACTGTTTTTGCTTTACTGTTTGAAGTATGTCCTGAAATGGTACAGTCTATGACATATTTTTACAAATGGAGCACTATTAGATTTAATGTCATATTTAGTCTTCGAAAATAAATCATTAATACAAATTCAACGTCTTCCTTTTTGCTTTATTACCTAAATATTTATAAGCTGTACACAGCAGATTGTTGCATCTAATATTATTGAAAAATATACTGACCACTTATCTGCATTGCACTGGTGGAGTACTGATAGCATTTGAAATTCTGTTAACTTTATTACTGTCTGCCTAGTACGGTTGCCAAAAGTACAGAAATTCAGATACAGAAAGTCAACATTTTAAAATTGCTTTGATATTCGATCACTTCTACAGTCTACATTACAAATGCACTTCTAGTTCGCATTGGATAGAGCTGAAACCCCATTTCCATCCACTCACAGTTTGTCCTGAAGTTTCAGCAATGTCTGAGCCTTAACTAGCATGTTTAACTGACAAAAAGGGCAGCTGGAGTGGCATCTGGAGATGCTTTGGCTTTCTGACAAATAGGGAAAGAAAACAAGACACATGCAAAAATGTATACAAGATATGCAAGAGAGTCAATACAAAAAGTTTAAAGCGTTTTTTGTAGCCAGTTAAATGATTAATGCATCGAGACAGGGTTCTCCAATAATTTTTATTGTGAATCAATTTTAGTCTGCATTGTTCATTCAGGTGCACCACTCTTTTAGGACTAGAGCTCCCTCACTCCCCTGCTAAACCCTTGTACGAGTGTCTGCTGTAGTGCATTACTTTGTTTTATTTTATGAAGTCCGATTTTAAAATTATATTTCACATTGCCCGATTAATTTAAGGCGGTACAAGTTTTCAGTGCTCAGCTGCATAAACAGTGGCGTGTCTCCACCATGTGCTCATACACTTTTAACTGTACTTCAATGCATGTGTTTAGTTTGTTGGGGCCCATTTGCTGCCCAACAAGAGCAAAGAGCACATAGCAGCCTCATTGAAGAGCACATTGACATGGCAGTCTTTCTTGCAAAAAAATTTGGAAGTTACAAAGACATAGTTTGTTTACACAAAAATGCAACGGGCACTTTTTGCATTCACACAAACCTTTTAAATGTATTAGTATTCTGTTTGTGTGTTACTTTTCTGAAAAATTGTTTACAAAAGACCACATTAATGTTTGCTTTACATGAATGATTATTTGTTTGTTTTCATATTTTTATGTGTACAAAAGTTTGCAATACTTATTTAATTAACAGTTAATGACATTTGTAACATTTCATTATACTACCTCAGTAACAGTACTTGTTTTCATCAATGTAAAGAAGTATTGACAGGATTTAAACTTCTGTACTTCTTATTATTTGCAGAACATTACTTTTACCTTTTACAAAAAATTGTGCTACTTGAAGTAGTTGCATTTAATGCATTCTGTTATATGTTTTCATCAATGTTTTAATGCATATAGAACTGCAATTTATTTGAACACATTTTTATTGAGTTACATTATATGCTGTAATGGGTATTGAAAATTATATTAACTTTCAATACTTAGTATCGTATCGAAGTCTGAAATGTTTGTATCGTGACAAAGCTACTACCTAGTAATACCCAGTGTTATATGCTTTCAGGTACAAAGCTGTGATCGATGCCTGCTCACTTCAACCTGATATTGATTTGTTGCCATTTGGGGATCAAACGGAAATTGGAGAGCGGGTAAGTGAAGGTCTCATATTTGTTTTTCAGTACAGTTGAGATCTTGGCTCATCTCAAAATGCTGTCATATACTTGTAGAAGTAAGTAGTTAATCATAGGGTATCCTGTGATTTGTCACAATCACAGTTTTAACATGTGGTCAAATTAAACTCACGTTAAAGAGTTAAACAAACGTGATATTGAAGAATGCAAATAGATTGTATTATGTTTGTTAGTCTGTCAATGAAAGGGTAGTAAAAGTCAAAGCCTCTGGCCACTGGCAGTTCACTGTCGAAATGCTGATCAGATAAAGGGGATTATCAGAGATGGACTAGAACAGAAAATTTCTCTATATGCAGATGATATGGAACTGTATATATCACACCCACAAAATTCTGTGCCCGCAGTCTTAACAGCACTTACAGAATTTCAAAGGATCTCTGGTCTCAGAATTAATCTGAATAAAAGTCTCAGTATAAATCTGAATTCTCAAGCATATAATATTAGATTAGACACCCTACCTTTTATCATTGCAGATCAGTTTAAATATCTAGGGGTAAACATCACAAGTAAACACAAAGCTCTTTATTAACAAAATCTTGCCGTCTGCATGGAAAAAACTAAGCAACACTTGCATAGATGGTCAACCCTTCATCTCACTCTAGCTGGAAGAATTAACATTGTTAAGATAAATATTCTTCCTAAGCTTCTTTTTTCATTTTAAAACATTCCAATATACATCAATAAATCATTTTTTAAGCAATTGGATTCAACAATAACCTCATTTATTTGTAACTCAAAACATCCACGTATCCAAAGAGCGACCCTACAAAGACCTAAAGCAGAAGGTGGCATGGCTCTACCCAACTTCAAGTTTTATTACTGGGCAGCAAATATACAAGCTATAAAAACCTGGACACAAATAGATGAACATACACAAGCTTGGTCCGCAATAGAAGTAAAATCCTGCAGTACTTCTTTATATTCCCTGCTTTGTGCCCCAATAAATGTAAGTTATCGGCAATATACTAATAACCCAATTGTGCTTCACTCACTTAGAATATGGAACCAATGTAGAAAGCATTTTAAGATGGAGAAGCTTTTATCTGTGGCACCTCTGCAAGAGAACCACCTCTTTCAACCTTCGTAAACATATGCAGTTTTTAATATCTGGAAAAGATTTGGGATTAAATTGCTTAGAGATCTTTATATAGACAACATCATTGCATCCTATGAACAATTACTTCCAAATTTAACTTTCCAGCTACACATTTCTTTCACTATCTTCATATTAGGAACTTTGTTAAACAGAACCTGCCCGATTTTCCTCATCTTGCACCCTCGTCCATGCTGGAAAAAATATTGCTCAATTTCAAGGAATCAGACACCATCTCTGCAATATATAAAATTATTTTACAGTCCTTCCCTTTCAAAGATCCAAGAGGACACTGGGAAAAAGATCTCTTAATCAATATATCAGAAAAGGAGTGGAAAGTAGCAATGCAGAGACTTCACTTGAGCTCCATATGCTCAAAGCATACAATTATTCAACTCAAAATTATATATCGAGCACATCTGTCTCGCCTAAAACTCTCCAAAATGTTTCCAGGGCAAGATCCAACTTGCGAATGCTGCAATCAAGTCCCAGCCTCACTGGGTCACATGTTTTGGGCCTGAACCAAATTAACATCATTCTGGACAAAAATGTTGAAGTGCATTTCAGACAGTCTTAGTGTCACAATCGCTCCTAATCCACTAACAGCTGTGTTTGGTGTTCTTCCAGATGGGCTTAAAGTGGAGAAGGACAAACAAACTGTGATTGCATTCGTTACACTTTTGGCGCGCAGACTTATTTTGCTAAACTTGAAGAATCCTAAATCTCCTCTTTTAAGTCAGTGGGAAACCGAGGTTTTATACTATTTGAAATTGGAAAAAATCTAATTCTCAGTTAGAGGATCTGTGCAGAACTTTTTCAAAACCTGGCAGGATCAAATCAATAATATTTTAGAATAAGCTCTTAAAGCATGGAGGAAGCAATTATCGCCACATTTCTTTTTCTTCTCCATTTATCTTTATTGGCCTATTAAACTCATCAATTTAGGTATGTTTAAAAGCCTTAGGTTTTACCCCGTTGGCCATGCACTCTCTCTCAGGGGTGGGGGTCAACTTGTTTTCAATCCTATTTATTGTAAAAATTGATTGATTTATATGGAATGATTACAATAAAATTAATAAAATTTAAAAAAGAAAAAAAAAAAAAACTCAAATTGCCCAGGCATCATACATTTTGAAAAAGGTCAGTTAATAATTAAGTTATGTTCATTAAGTTTAGTTTATGGAAATAACTTTTATGGAAATAGGTCTTTCAGTATTCCCAAAACATTTTTTCAATTTCTGGGCTTATTCTGACAGCACTGGAATCATTGTGCTGATACAGACCCTTGGAAGCTCCTACAAGATTTAATATACAGTTGCTTGAAGACTTACTGTATACAGTCAAAATCATAACCAAATTTCCTTGCTGATGCTTCAGTATTGATGAAGCATTTATCATACATTTTTGCTGTGTCTAAATATTCATCCATCCATTATCCAACCCACTATATCCTAACACAGGGTCACGGGGGTCTGCTGGAGCCAATCCCAGCCAACACAGGGCATAAGGCAGGAACAAAGCCCGGGCAGAGTGCCAGCCCACCACAGGGCACACACACATACACACACCAAGGACAATTTAGGATCACCAATGCACCTAACCTGCATGTCTTTGGACTGTGGGAGGAAACTGGCGCACCCGGAAGAAACCCACGCAGACACTGGAAGAACATGCAAACTCCATGCAGGGAGGACCCGGGAAGTGAACCCAGGTCTCCTTACTGCGAGACAGCAATGCTACCACTGCGCCACCATGCCGCCCTGTGTCTAAAAATCCTTTCTGGAAATATTTTATATTAAAATATGACTACTTAGTTCAGACATTTTTGTAAGAGTGAAATGGGGACATTAATAACGTGTTCAATATACAAAACCTATTTTTGGAATAATGAGATGCAAGCTATGAGTTTGCAGATCAGTTTGGCAGTTGTCGCACTCTAACCAGGGGAATTTTCGATTAAGCCCACTAGATTGTGGATGCTATATTTGAGTGACAGATGCTAAATATATAAGCACTACATAGATTTGCATTGGAAAACTAAGATGAATGTGAGTAAATTAATATTGTAATTTTCCTTTAGAGAAATAAGCAGAAGGCCCAAAAATTACACACTGCTTACTCTTGAGCTGCAAAAATTACCTGAAAAATGAGACGCCAAAGTACTTCCCTACTGGTCTCACATAGAAATAAAGGAAAAAATACACAAATGACAGTAAATGCAAAAAATATATATATATTAGAAGATAGAAAAACAACATAAATGCAAGTAACTATTCTACGGACTCACTCTAGCCCAAATTAAATATCTATTATTCTTGACAATTAATACAGATGAATTAAAAAAATGTTTTAAATGGTTTTAGTTCTTATACAGTAAATGTCCCGGCAGAAGAATGATTGTCTGATTTATGAATATTGAATTATGGAAAGGATGGTAATGAGAGTGCTCTGAAAACACAAATGAACATAATTTGAATGGCCTACCAGTGGACATGTCATGGTCCATCCCCAGTCCACATCTTGCACTGTACCTCTCAAAAAAGGTAACAGATTTATATTCATGTTCTCACTCCTTTTCATTATATCTTCTTTTTTGTTGTGCTCGTTTTTTGAAACATAGCCTTCTAGCTAAGTTCCACTTTTTCCTATGCTTTACTATTTCTTTTGGACCCTTTCTACTCTTTAAAACCTGCAGCACCGGTTTTACATTGTCAGCCAGCAAGTGCATATACCCACGCTCATACAATTAAAGAAACAGAGTGGATAAAAGGACACAGGCACACATGACTTGTAACAAAGTCTTTGTAAAAAAATAAACATTAAACATTTATGCAACTAGAGCTTAGGGTCAAGAGAGGAAAATGTAAAAAATCGGTAATGTACGCTACAAATCAAAGTGCCTCACAACAGGAAAGCAAGGAATATATTAATTTGTTATAATGAGTGTAAGGACCAGGTTAACAGAAATAAGACAGCCAGCATAAGGCTGAGGGGACAAGCTGCATACACCAATGGAATTGTCAGAAGAGCAAGCATGGCGACAAAACAGGACTTGTGGATAGGGATTGGCTGGCTATGAAACAAAAGAGAACAAGGCAGCTATTGCATGTTGCATTGAGGGGTGGAGCTGACAAGATATAAACAAACAGAGGATGAGTAAGTTGAAGCAAGACAATCATTAGCACACTGATAATAGTAGTGGTTTTATTACTGTGACATGAACAGAGTATAGTGAAATTTGTACTTGCATGTCCCACAAACCTGCAACACATCATGGCTCTCCTGCTCTTTGATAAACTACAATGTGCTGGTGGAGCAACCAGACAAAACTGCCATTACTGGGCTGGGTGACCATCAATCAGTGACATGAAATGGCCCCAGGGAAGTAGACAGTCCCAGCACAGTGAGGTTGAAACTACACTAAATAACCAAGTAAACTGGCTGCACACCACCACTGAGAACAATGCAGCCAGATGAACAGGATGGGAACCAAATGACCACTGCTTGCCCAAAGACTGCCATCTGGGTAAAAAGCAAAATTAATCCCACAAAAGCCCACAGAACTTGATTTTCCTTTGCCAAGGCAAATCTTTTCTAATAATAAACGCTAAATAAGGAAAGCATTTCTTTCTTCCTATTTATCAAAAGCAACAATAAAGCAAAATAAAAATTAGTGAGTGCATTCAGTATATACGCCTGCGGCATGTCAAAAAGAACACTGCAAAAATTGTAGAAACCATGCAAAAATATTCTATGTAACGTTTTGACAGTAGCATGTTTTAGGAGAAATGCTGACAGCACCAACGCCCTTCACTTCATTGAAAAGGATAGTAAAGATAAATTTCCTGTGTGCTTCTTGGAAAACAACAATAAAGGCTAGAAAGTTACAGAAAGTTTTAGAAATTATTATGAATGATAATGAAATTATGTGACCACTAAACTTCTCAGTTCTTATGTTCACAGCAATACTAGGGTCTCTGCTAAGGGATGTTCAGCAACTGTACATAATATTGTTACCATACAGTCTCTTAAACACAGATTTCTCTTCCACAAGCCCAAAATAACTTGTCATTCTCACTTTACCTAAATATTGAGTCTAAATTTTATGGTCACCAAATTATTACTGTTTATTTACTTCATTGCTTTGTAACTGGATTAATTTCTTTTCTGTGAGCAAAGACAAATTCTAATATTTGTGCAAACTGTCCCCTAAGTAGTTTCCATTTGTGCACAGTTTTAACCTAAAAGCTTCCATCTATCTGTCCAACTAGTACCCTTTAAAATTTTAAACAGTTCTATCATGTCACCTCATAACCTTTGTTTATGTTAGCTAAAAACATTGAATTCTTTCAGTCTTTCCACATAATACATACTCCGCGGTTCTTAAATAATCCTTCTGTAGTGCTATTATGACCTTTTATAGTATGGAGAACACAATTGCACACTTCAGTGATACTTCAGTTGAGGCCTCGCAAATTAGTTGTACAGTATAAAAATAATCTTTCTTGACTTGTACTCAATACAGTATGATGTTTAGGGTTAGGATTAGGAGAGAACACAAGTGAGTGCCAATGAATACAAATAAAAAGCAAATAAACAGGCACAGTGGCACAGGCAGCAAACAAAAGCAAAAGGAGAGTTCTTAGCTCTCTGTAAAGGGCGTTTCTGTTTAGGTCAGTTCTGTAGCAGGCTCGGGTCAAGAGTTAGACACCTTTTTCTGGGAATGGCTGCCTTTATATGGCTTGGACTGGAACATCATAGGGTGTCTTCATGGAAATGCTAAGGGAAGACACAAGACTATTAGTGACTGTCTTCCCGGAGTGGTGTTGCATACATGGTCTGAGCCTATAAGGTAATCCACTGACACACATGCATAACAGTAAACAAACATCCTTTTAGCTTTCATAATCCTTTCTGTACATGTGTAGAGGTGGACAGTGAAAAGTTCACTGTGACTCCTAAGTGTTTCTCATAAGGTGTATGTTTACATGTATGATCCCTGTTATGCTGTATATAATATTATTACTTCTTATGTATAAAACTTTATATTTATTTCAGTTCCATCTCTAATGATTATGCTGACTCAAGAGTATTCACAAATGCATCTAGCTTTCTGTCACATACAAATTGAACCAGCTTGTTAGATAAATTTTCATCAAAATTGTGAGCTGGCCAAGCACAGGTCAAAGCAGAACCGGGACAATCAGAGAATATTTGGGACACCAGCTGGGTCATCCTGTTTAATTCCCTGCTTTTCTTCTTCAGACTTAAACAAGTACCTACTGGCAACAACTAACATAACCCGTAGGGAAAAATACAAAAGAAAATAAGTGCTCAGGTTTCGCCATCACAACAAATAAGAGGTCTGTAGAGCTCTGACTTGTCAGGAGTCGGTCCCAAAAAAGACAGCTCAGTGACAGCAGTAAGGCTTTTTACAACAGGAGAACTGGAAGTGGTGGTCACACTATACACACATACTACTTATGCAGGAGGGCTTTACTGTTAGCATATGGAAGGAAATCATTGGAAAGTGTTGGAAAAACCAAATCCACCAGTATCTTCCTTTTGAGCAGATGCATTGAACGTAACCTAATCATCACCTATGGCATACACTGTACTGCCAGAAAAACATATACAAGACAACCTGGATGCATTCCCAATCCAAGCAGAGACATGATAATTTCTGCCTGTATCCTGTAAGACATCTACGTCATACTATGTGTAGAATGTCTTCTTTTTGACAGAACATCACCTTGTTCCCAAAATCATGTATATTTGGTTTGTAAGCAAACATCAAAACCACCCAAGGATAAATAGGATGAAACTCAACATCAGAGCCCTCAATGACACCATGAAAATGGTCTTACTTTAGGAAACCCTCTTCAGCTTGAGGGATGAACTCTGTATGTACTAACAGAAATGAAGAACTGTCTCAGACTCTATCCTTGAAACGTGCCAAGACCAATGATCACACATTGCATCAACATTAGGACTTGTTTGATAACAAGAACACAAAAACCCAGGACCTCCAATACCAACAAAGAAAGATATTTTGCATGTGATTAAATAACATCACAAAATACACAAAGAATAACCATTACTAACATCTGAGACCTAAACTAAACTAAGTATGTTCAAGGTATTGCTGACAGCCACAGTATGCCGAGTTTCTTCCAGATGGCAAAGTTCCTACAGAGACCACGTTAACAATTCTCCATCAAGATGTACCTAGCTGGGTAACCAGGTCCCTGTTAATCAAATCTCTGAATAAACTTTGGAAGTTATTGAACACCTTCTATACTGCAGCAGTCACTCATTAGAACAATCTAGACGAGAACAGGCCTTTCAGCCCTACAAAGTTCACCAGTCCTATCCACTTAATTCTTCCAAAATAACATCAAGTCTAGTTTTGAAAGTCTCTAAAGTCCTACTGTCTACCACACTACTTGGCAGCTTGGTACTCCATGTGTCTTTGGTTCTCTATGTAAAGAAAGGCTTCCTAATGTTTGTGCAATATTTACCCTTAACAAGTTTCCAACTGTGTCCCTGTGCTCTTGATGAAGCTGTCTTAAAGTAACAGTCTCAATCCAATCCACTTTAATTTCCTTCATAATTTTAAACACTTCAATCATGTCTCCTCTTAATCTTCTTTTATTTAACTCGAGATATAATATACTGTAACCTAACATTCTGTTATGCTTAATGGCTTCTGAACACTGTTTCGTAGTTGATAGTGTCAAGTCTACTACGACTCCTAAATCTTTCTTATAAGGTGTACTTTTGATTTTCAGACCTCCCATTGTGTATTCAAAGCTAATATTTTTACTTCTTACATATAATACTTTACATTTACTTACATTAAATTTCATCTGCCACAAATTTTCCTCTCTGTATGCTCTCCAATTCCTTCTGTAATGATTCATCAGATTCTAGATTATTTGCTAATCCACCTAGCTTGGTATCATCGGTACACTCAACCAGCTTGTCACCTATATTCCTATCCAAGTCAAGTCAATTCAAGTCAAGTTGGGAAGCATGCACTGATACAGTGCCTTGCCACACCCACTACACGATGAAACAACTCAGGATCCCAGTTAGCAACCCCCTAGGCAGATACGCGGTCCAGTCCCACCCTTCGGAAATGACCCTCTATCTGCTGCAGCCAGATGTTACGTGGGTGACCCCTTGGCCTTATTCAGCCACTCAGGTCTCTAACAAGGAGGATTTTACAAGCCGGATCACCCTCGGGGAAACATGCCACATGGCCATAGTGCCCTAACTGACGCTCCCTTACAATGCAGGTAATGTGCCTTATTTGGGACTCCATGAGCAACCGCTTATTCGACACAAAGTCAAACCAACGGTACCCAAGGATTTTCCGGAGAGACACAGTACCAAAGGTGTCCAGTCTTCGTCTCAGGTCACTGGATAGCGTTTATGTCTCACAATCATATAACAAAAAAAAAAATCCTATCCAGATGTCTCAGCCAATTTTGCATCTCTCTACAAACACCACCCTGAACTCCTACTTATTTTTGTTTAGCCTTTTAGCCGAACCTATCATGTGGCACCTTAAAAAATGCTTTCTGAAAGTCAAAATAAATTATATATTGCTTCCTCATAGAATTCCAGCATGTTGGTAAAACATGACCTTCCTCTGCTGAACTCATGCTGACTGTTCAATAAAACTATTCTTGCAAATGTTTTGCTGAATCTGATCCTTAATAATTCCTTCCATTAATTTACCTCTGATGCATGTTACGCTTACTGGCCTAGAGGTTCTGTCACCCTTTTCATATAATGGGGTAATATTTGCCACTTTCAAGGCCTCGAGAATCTATATATATAATTCACTAAGGCAAGAAACCCATGGAAATCATGCCGGAAGGGGCGTGGATTCACTAAGCTGCCGACAAGTAAGACACCTATGACGCACGCAGGAAGGAGCCACGCCCACCAACTCCAAGACCATTGAATACGACGACAACTCGCGGAGCCATGCCCTCCAACTCGGATGCGACGACACAGAAAAAACGGTGTCATTTATATTCGTCTGTCGTAGAGGCCACATGCACCTCTGAGCCATGTTGACTGTTCATAGAGGCATGTTTCTCGCGGAGGTGAATCGCCATATGCAGCATGTAAAACGGTTTGCGAGGGGTATCCCATGGGATCCTTAAAACGATCCTTTACATCTGAGATTAAAAAACAATGAATTAAGCAGTCTTTAAAAACGAGTTTTCGGTTACAACGCACGACCGCGTGCACCATAGCAAACTGTTTTACACGCTACATACAGCAAAAGGGAGCGGAATGGACGTCCTTCTCCTCTCCTCCTGTTCCACCCTCCGCGCCTGAGCGCCGTCCACCCCCATCCCTCGGTCTGGGAGGAGAAGGCGCGATGGCGGTCCGCCAGTTTTCAGTCACGGATGATTGTGTGTTGGTTCGTTCCGTGCATTGTTACAATGTTGCTTTTCTTGCTGATTTATTACATTACCATTTTTTCAAATGTTAATTTTCTCCCTGTGCTTAAAAATCATTAAAAAAACAGCCTGATTATGTGGAGTATGGTACGCCGCGGGTTGGCTAGTTTTCCTAAAAATTCTAAAAATATTCCTTCCTAAAAATATGCATCAAGGGTTTATATTTGTACTCACTAGCCCCCTTAAAAACTCAAGGGTAAATATTACCAGGTCCTGGTGATTTGTTTGATTTCACCGTATTTAATCTGAGCATTACTTCTCCCTGTACAATTTCCAAATCACGCAGCAACTCCTTAGTAGTAGCTTTTACTGCTGGTAGGTTATCGACTTCCTTACATGTGAAGATCTCTGAAACATGCGAGTTTAGAACATCTGTTATTTCATTGTCTGTATTTTTAATTCTCCTTTACTATTTCTGATTAACTTTACCTCCTCCTTGACTGTTCTTTTACTTCTAAGATACTGAAAAAATCTCTTTGGGTCATCTTTTATCTTATCTGCTATATTTCTCTCTAACTGCCTTTTAGCCTCCCTAATATCCCTCTTAATTTTTGCCCTTCTGTTCTCATTTGCCCTACAATTCACATTGGAGTTATTAGTCTTTTAAGCCTTATACAGCTGTTTTTTCCTTTTCATCTTCTTTTTCAACCATTTATTAATCCACTGCGTACTTTTGTAAGTTTCCTACTAATTCCAAATTTAGGTATGTACTGTACCTGGCCTTAATTACTTGTATAACATTTTTAAACCTGTTCCACTCCTCGACTGTCTCTTCATTTAAAAGCTTATCCCGGTTTATCCTCCTTAGACTTAGCCACATCTGCTCAAAATTTTCCCTACCAAAGTCAAGCTTAACAGTTTTAGTCTAAGCATCTGCACTCTTCTGAAACACTGAAAAATGTATTACATTATGGGACCCTAGTGGTTCAATCACCTCAACATCCTCAATTCAATCCTGATTATTACAAAATACTAAATCCATGCATTCTTCCCCCCACATTGATACTTTAACTTTCTGTATTAAAAAACAGTCACTGATTACTTCTAAAAATTCCTGCACTTGTGCATCACTATTTGCAAGGTTATCCCAGTTAATATTTGGGTGTTTAAAGTTCCCCATGGCTATAAAATCCCCCTGTAAACTTGCTTTGTTAATATTACCAAAAAGATGTGCATTTAAATTATTCTCTGCATTAGGTAATCTACAACACTACTAAAATAAGGCCTCTTTTCCTAATGCTTTCCAGATTAAGCCACATGTCCTCACTAAGATGAGGTACATTGTGTGGACGAAAACTCAGACCAGACAGCAGGTGCGGTTATAAAGCAGCTTTATTTTTCAGAGTCACGGTGAGAAGAGTTTCAGAAAAGCAGACAATCAAATATACATGACAGCGTCAGGGCTCTTCTGAACCCCGTCTGTTGGGTGGGGTCCAGTTTTATACCCCTAGAATGCGTGATTTAATATCATTATAAAATGCAACAGTCACCATATTTATTATACACAATCCTTGAGCCCATTTAATGTCCCTTGTAAAACTTGATTTCTTGGCCCCTTTTGTTATGGCGTTCAGATGTAAGCTAAGGGAAAACGTGATAAGGCATAATCATGTGTGGAATGCTCAGACCTTGAGTCCTTTGCACAAATATTTTTCTGTTTGCTAAAACTATTACATGGTTTTGTAAAGCTTACTTCTCAGATATGATTTAGTACAAGGGAACGAAGAGAACATTCGTCTTCCACAATTGTCAAACTGAAGAGGACTTGTGTTTAAATTCTGTTTGGCATTAACTCCAACTTTTTTGTCTCTCCCTCCTAAAAATGTGCATCTCTCTATATATTTTACTCATTCCCATCTTTGTTATTTGGCCATGTTTTGTGATTGCTATAATATCATAATTATGCTCCACTACATAAAATTCCAACTCACTTGTTTTATTTTTCATACTTCTAGCATTTTCAAGCTATTTTAATGTGCTACTCATTTTACTTTTGCATTTAAATCTTGGGTTAGAATTTACATTACTATGCATTTTTATTTTTTCACTATCAAGAAGTTTTTTCCATCAAGTAGAGTTTTAAACCTGGCCTGTCTTAAATTCACTGACCATATTCTAGTTTAAACAATCCTCGACTAAACTACTCATACAGCTGCCCAACACATTGGTGCCCCTCTAGTTCAGATGTAACCCGTTACAGTGGAACTGATCCCATCTGTTGTAAAAGGTGCCCCAATGCCCCATAAACCAGCGTTTCTCAACCTTGAAGTATTTGCGACCCGAGTTTTCATAACAGTTTCAATCGTGCGCCCCCCTAACATTTTTTTGAAATGTAGATGCATATTTTATTATACCTACTTAACTTTTATCGACATTTATCTAACTCTATATTTGTTGTTCTAGTATCAGAATGTAGTTTAAGTTAATTTGTTTTGGTTTGGTTTTCATATTTTTGATTCTTTTTTTCTTTTTTTCACATCTTCGCGCCTTCCTTTTTGTTACTTCGCACCCCCCTAGGGGGGCCCACCCCACAGGTTGAGAACCACTGCCATAAACATATACCCTTCAAACCTACACCAAGATTTGAGCCACATATTAAGCTTTGTAATCTTCTCAGTCTTACCTGGACTGCCACATAGCACAGGCAGAATTTCTGAGACAACTACAGTTACCCAGCCTGGTACCTAATTCTTTCAAATTGAATTGCATAACTGACAGACTACCCTTATGTATGTCATTTGTTCCAACATGGACAATGACAATTGGATCCAGCCTCGCTCTGGCCAACACTATATCCCCATTCCAGGGAGGTCTCCTACCTGTGCCCCCTTAAGCAACACACCGAGTGAGACTCTCTGTCTCTGGAGCAATATCAACTCATATCAAAAGACAACCATTCAGGAGGACATATAGCACCGCATTAGCTATGCCAGGACTTCAAAATTGAGGGCATCTTGGAAAAACACTTTAATACAGTGAGTTGAAAAAGCTGGCAAATTGAACTAGTAAAACTCATGATTGGTCACTGGGTTAAATGTATTTGCCCATGAATGTAGATAATAATAAATATATTTCCTCATGCTTCCTTTGCTGATTAAATATTTAGTTTTTCCATTTAGTATTCTGAATATTCCCAGTGATGATTTAGGATTTTGTTTTGGTTTTGACATTTTAGTAATTACTTGACTTTCTTTCTACAAACTACTTCTGTTTACTCTAAAATACTTCATCTCCTTATTAGTAAAATACTGCTAATTTCCAGCTTCTGGGAAAATACCACCAAGGGACTTTTAATGCTCCTTGTCACCATCATTTTATATACCTGAAATAATGTCACAAATCATGAAGCCTGGTACATATGACCCAAAATGGCCAATTAAGCCACAAACAAGATTGCCACAGAAGAAGTAAAACCTCACCAAAATGTTGTCCAAAATATAACATTAAAATATTTAAAAGAGAAAAATAAACAGCACAAAGACACAGTCCCACATAAGAATAAAAACACATAACAGTGTTTCAAGAAACTGCACCTTTAGGTCTTCAAAAAAAATTACCTCAAGAAATAAATCATGTTAAATGTCTATAAGGCCATTGGCATCATCACTGTCTTTTATGTACAGAAATGTGAGCTTTTGTCACTAAATAGGTCTCATCAGGTTTTAACACCAAATCTATTACAGTTTCCTCAAATGTCATGAGTAATTAAGCCATTGTTGTGCAAAACCATCTCCAGTGGGTGGGCCACTGCTTCAGGATGCCTTCAATTCTATCTCTCCACACAAATTTTCTACACCCAACAGAGCCGAGATCAGAAGATCCACAATGTCCAAAGGAAGAAGTTCAAAGCCATGGATGGATGAGCATCATTAGAGGGGAGCCCTTCTGTGACGACACATAATTCATAAAGTGTCACTTAATTTTGAGGCTTATCTCCTCTCTAATGAGGTGTACAGAGGTTGCAGTGATTACAAACGGTTGTCAGGGAAGCCTCCAGCTCCCACTGCAACATGCTCTTTGTCTCAATGATTGGGCCAAATATATCAAGTTTACATGTGTCTTTCTTGTTTTGATTGACCACCTAGCAAGACCTAACAGTAAAATGCCTAACTTAGCAATATTTTATATATTTAAATGCAATTATCAAGGTAAATCAGTTATAAAGCAGAAGTCACTAACATTGTTTACAATGTAATGGTAATATAAATTTAAATTAAGGTAAGTTATGGGAAAACAGTGGAAAGTAAACAAAAAGACCTCTTAACAGCATAAAATGGAAAAAATAAAACATTGGGAGATCCACATTCCTTTGTAATAAGAAAAGTCACAGTTTTTCTTACTTAAGCCAATGGCCTACCTTTTCCTTTCAGGACATTCAACAATTTGATAAATATACTGTATGTTGGATTCAGTGACTGTACACATTATATTACTATATATTAGTTACAGGAAAGTCTCTGATCTTGACAGTAGACTTAACTTTATAAATAATCTCAAAGATTATCCTGACATAATTTCAACCTCTTTTAGAGACTCCTAGGTTGTGTCAGGTTTTACCACCAATTGAATAGGTTAAAATGGTGTCTTTTTCCATTAATTTTATAAATTGTTTTTATTAAGAATTATCCATTATTTCCTGGTATCTATTTTTTTTTTATTTTATTAATTTTATTGCAATCATTCCATACAAATCAATCAACTTTAACAAAAAAGTAAAATTAAGAACAAGTCTACCCCCACCCCTGAGAGAGAGAGCAAGGCAAACGGTGTAAAATTTAAGGCTTGTAAACATACCTAAATTAATAAGTTTGATAAGCTAATAGAGATGAATGGAGAAGACAAAGAAATACAGGAATAATTGCTTCCTCTGTGCTGTAAGAGCTTATTTTAAAATATTACTGATTAGATCCTGCCATGTTTTGAAAAATATCTGTACAGATCCTCCATCTAACTGAGTATTTGATTTTTTCCAGTTTCAAATAGTATAAAACATCGGTTTCCCACTGACTTAAAAGAGGAGAGTTTGGGTTCTTCCAGTTTAGCAGAATAAGTCTGTGTGCCAAAAGTGTAGTGAATGCAATCACAGTTTGTTTGTCTTTCTCCACTTTAAACCCCTCTGGAAGAACCCCAAACACAGCTGTTAATGGGTTAGGAGGGATTGTGAGAGCCAGGCTGTCTGAAAGGTAATTAAAAATTTTGGTCCAGAATGATGTTAATTTGGTCCAGGTGCAGAACATGTGACCCAGTGAGGCTGGGACTTGATTGCAGTGTTCACAGATGGATCTTGCCCTGGAAACATTTTGGAGAGTTTTAGGAGAGACAGATGTGCTCAATATATAATTTTGAGTTGAATAATTGTATGCTTTGCGCATATGGAGCTCGAGTGAATTCTCTGCATTGCTACTTTATACTCCTTTTCTGATATATTAATTGAGAGATCTTTTTCCCATTGACCTCTTGGATCTTTGAAAGGGAGGGACTGTAAAATGATTTTATATATTGCAGAGATGGTGTCTGAGTCCTTGAGATTGAACAATATTTTTTCCAGCATGGATGAGGGTGCAAGATGAGGAAAATTGGGAAGGTTCTGTTTAACAAAGTTCCTAATTTGAAGATAGTGAAAGAAATGTGTAGCTGGAATGTTAAATTTGGAATGTAATTGTTCATAGGATGCAAAGACATTGTCTATATAAAGATCTCTAAGCAAGTTAATCCCAAATTTTTTCCAGATATTAAAAACTGCATATGTTTGCGAAGGTTGAAAGAGGTGGTTCTCTTGCAGAAAGAGAAACCTTCTAAAGCTTCTCCGTCTTAAAATGCTTTCTACGTTGGTTCCATATTCTAAGTGAGTGAAGCACAATTGGATTATTAGTATATTGCTGATAATTTGCATTTATTGGGGCACAGAGCAGGGAATATAAAGAAGTACTGCAGGATTTTACTTCTATTGTATTCTATTCTATTGTATCGACCAAGCCTGTGTATGTTCTTCTATTTGTGTCCAGGTTTTTATAGCTTGTATATTTGCTGCCGAGCAATAAAACTGGAAGTTAGGTAGAGCCATGCCACCTTCTGCCTTTTGTCTTTGTAGGTTCGCTCTTTGGATACGTGGATGTTTTAAGTTCCAAATAAATGAGGTTATTGTTGAATCTAATTACTTAAAAAATGATTTATTGATGCATATTGGGATGTTTTGAAATAAAAGAGTAGCTTAGGAAGAATATTCATCTTAACAGTGTTAATTCTTCCAGCTAAAGTGAGATGAAGGGTTGACCATCTATGCAAGTCTTGCTTGATTTTTTCCATGCAGACGGCGAAATTTTGTTGATAAAGAGCTTTATATTTAGTTGTGATGTTTACCCCTAGATATTTAAACTGTTCTGCAATGATAAAAGGTAGAGTATCTAATCTAATATTATATGCTTGAGAATTCACTGGAAAGAGTACACTCAGATTAATTCTGAGACCAGAGATCCTTTGAAATTTTGTGAATGCTGTTAAGACTGCAGGCACAGAATTTTGTGGGTCTGATATATACAGTACCATATCATCTGCATATAGTGAAATTTTCTGTTCTAGTCCTTCTGTGATAATCCCCTTTATCTGATCAGTATTTCGACAGTGTATTGCCAGTGGTTCAATGGTGATTGCAAACAGTAGCGGTGCCAAGGGGCATCCTTGTTTACTCCAATGTAGTAAAAAGGTATTTCCATTCAATCATGTCAAATGCTTTTTCTGCATCCAATGATAATAATATTTCTGGGGTGTTTGATTTAGTTGGTGAGTATGTTACATTAAACAGGCGTCAAAGATTTGAAGATAAGTGTCAGCCCTTGATAAATTTAGTTTGATCTTGTGATATTACCGAGGGGAGCACTTTCTCCATCCTTCTAGCTATGATTTTTGAGAGTATTTTAACATCATTATTCAAAAGTGAAATTGGTCTGTATGATGCACATTGTAATAAGTCCTTATTTTGTTTTGGAAAAACAGTGATTAGTGCTTGGCGAAAAGTTTGAGGAAGAGTTTGATTGTCTCTGGCTTCTGTAAATGTTGCTAATAGGAGGGGAGCTAGCTGAGCGGAGAATTTCTTACAAAAATTCTGCAGGGTAGCCATCAGGGCCTGCTGCTTTCCCACATTTCCTGGTATCTAGGATAGTTAGAAGCACATATTATGCAGTTTGTATGATACCATGGCAACCTATTTGCTATAGATCTTCATTTGTTGTTGTAATTTTTTAGTCTTTCCAGAATTACTTTGACACTATTTTGTCTTGCTGTTTATTAGATTTGATTTCTTTTCACTGTTACATTGTTTGTTGTGCTTGTAGCACTTGTCATTAATTTGAAACCAATCATAGTAATGTGTAATGTTCTTAGGAGCTAGCTTATACAGGTAGACACTCAATCTTACAACATCTGCTTAGGTGAATAAAGAAACACTTTTCAGGTCCTGCAATAATGACATTGATTTAACTTATTTTACAGGCAAGGGTTAAGGCCTGTGTTGGATTTAAAACCACATGTTTTGTCTTTGTTTTTTTCATGTAACTATTAAAATCTGGGTGATACCATGTTGTTTTTTGTAATCAATATATATTTTTATTTTTAATCTTGCTCCTAAGTTTTTAAATATCTTTTTATTTATCTTGTTATGGATTCTACTATATTCATTGAAGTAATAGACCATCTAGCACCCAGATCAGTATATTGGTTCACTGCATTTCCGTGTGATGCCATCCTCTTCTGTTTTATTTTCCTCAGCCACATACAGCAATTAACCATTCCATCTGAACACAAAATACAACCACATCAGCTCAGGGTCTAAAATAAATATGTTTTTGCATAACAATAACCAAATAAATTATAGTATTGTCACCTGTTTAATGTGGTTTATGTTACTGAACTTCACTACAGAGCTTCTCTGTATCAGGGCTGTAAGATGTGACTCTGATCTTCACACAGGACTGCAGATTATCATCTGTGTAGCAGAAGCGATATTTGATTTTTATGCAGTTCATGCCTGAGAAAACCTGCTTGCATAAGTATGTTGATCCAAATATAGACAAGACTCCAAATGCATACTTTTTCATGTTTAGGTATGTGTTAGGAATGGCAGTATATGTTTCAAACAGAAGTTTGTCGTGTTTGAGGAGGTTTTCATTATCTCTCCATCTGTGCTTTTGAGTGAGACAGGACATCTGATGGGTAACATCTTCGAAATCATCTGACAGGCTTTTGAACTTAGACACCGAAACATGTTTATTAGCTATGTCAGCCACTTCAATTTCAAGATCAGGTTGACTTACTCTGGTGAATGTGGACGTGTTCGGTAGGGATGGGTCGATGTCCTGGGGCAGGACAGGGACGGATAATGTGTTTTTTTCATTCCTGAACTCGCTGAATCTTTTCTCAAATATAGTTTGCATTGTATTGATTGCACTCTGTAAGTGATAGAGCATACCTCTCTGTACTTGTGTAGTAAACACTGTTATCTTCCACTCAAACGGCAAAACATCTTTGAGCATCTGCAGGGCTGGCCTTCCCTTTCCCTGGAGAGTTTTGTTCAGTGTGTTTAGGTGACTTGTCATATCCACCATGAAGTGAAACTTTTCCAGCCAATCTGAATCTTCTAGTTTGGTATAGGCGAAGCCTTTACTTTCCAAGAAAGTTTTCACATGTTCCAGACAGGCAGCAAACCGTTTCAGCACCTCTCCCTTGGACAGCCACCGGACTTTGTTGTGCAGCAACAGAAGCAAATACACAACATCCCATCAACTTCTTCTAACACTGAACAAAATTGTTGGTGGTTTAATCCGTTTGCCATTATTTTGTTCACTATCTGAATAACAAGGCTCATCACCTCAGAACATTCCAAGGAAAATGTTTGAGCACATGGTGTTTCTTGGTGCAAGATGCAGTGAAATGTCAGCAGCTTTCCATACAACAAATTCTGCAGTAAAGACGCATACCCCGTCTGTGTTCCTCTTAGACAAGGTACACCATCAGTAGCCACTGACACCAAAGGGCTTTTGTTTATTTATTTGGCTTTCAAACAATACTGAACAACTTCACAAATGTCCTCCCCCCGTGATTGGCCTTTTAGGATTATCAACTCAATGATTTCTTCCTGTGGCCCATCAGAGTTCACATATCTGCATAACAGTGCTATCTGCTCTGTATTGTTTACATCCCTCGACTCATCACAGGTGATTGAGTATGCTGGAGTTGAATTGATGTCCTCAGTTTAATGAGTAGAGATGTTTGTTGACATTTTAATAGTCCTATCCTTGATGACCTTTGCAGAAAGAGTCTAATCTCTAATTTTCTGAACAATTTCATGTTTGTTTTTGAAGTCCGAGAACAGATGCTCTGTTATTTTAATGACCGATTCTTTCATGTATTCTCCATCTGTAAACGGCTTTCCACACCTTATTATCTCTTGAGCTGCCACAAAACTAGGGGCAGTAGTTGAATTTGGAAACTCGATCCACTTCTTGAAAGCACATCTGCTTTGCTCAGCTTGCCACAGCAATTCAAAAATTGCTCCTTTTTGCTCATCTCCAGCTTGGTATTTTTCAGCAAATGCGGTGTGATTGTTATGGAAATGTCTTTCAACATTAGATTTTTTGTTGTTTGCTAATTTGTTACTACATACCAAGCATATAGGTAAGCCAGCATTGTTGGCAGTGAAAACAAATGACTCTCTCCACATACAATTAAACACTCCATTTTCCTCTGACACTTTTCTTTTCCTGGATTTATCCATGATAGCTTACCGAAGATCAGAACTGCATATTAGCCACCTGCGGGGAAAAGCGCCTAGAAGTGCGTCTACACAGGATGTGACGCACACTTTAGTGAACGAAATATTAAAACTTTTTTTTTATTTTCAAAAGTCAAGCAAAATGACACCTTTTAACTAAAAAGATTACAATATGCAAGCTTTCGAGGCAACTCATGTCTCTTCTTCAGGCAAGATGTAATCATTTCTTTTAAAAGAAATTAAGAAGTGTTCCCTATGAAAAGATTAACTGACTGACTGACTGACTGACTGACTGACTGACTGACTGACTGACTCACTCACTCACTCACTCACTCACTCACTCACTCATCACTAATTCTCCAACTTCCTGTGTAGGTAGAAGGCTGAAATTTGGCAGGCTCATTCTTTACAGCTTACTTACAAAAGTTAAGCAGGTTTCATTTCGAAATTCTACGCATAACGGTCATAACTGAATCCTACTTATGTACATATATACGTCCATAGCCTGCAGCTCGGTCGCCGTGTGAGGTGGAGTTGTGTCCCCCATCACCACACCTCCCACGTAGTTGGCTGCCTGCCTATATTGCGTCCCCCATCTCCACGCCTCCCACGTAATTGACTGCCTGCCCATATAAGGACGTCCGTCAGCAGCAGTCCAAGCTATGAGAAAACAGTAAAAAGGAGGCATGTCAGACGTCGTGCAACATTTTCTGATGCAGCTAGACGGAAACAACTTCGTGACGCTGCCACCAAATACTCGCAGAAAAATCCACAAGTTAATAGACACGCTGTCGCTAAATACTCGCAGGCAAATCCACAAGTTCATAGAGACGCTGTCACTAAATACTCACAGAAAAATCCACAAGTTAATAGACACGCTGTCACTAAAAACTCACAGCAAATCCACAACTTCATAGAGATGCTGTCGCTAAATACTCGCGGGCTAATCCACAAGTTCATAGAGACGCTGTCGCTAAATACTCGCAGGCAATTCCACAAGTTCATAGGCATGCTGCCGCTAAATATTCGCAGGCAAATCCACAAGTTAATACCGGGAATGCCTGTTAAACATCTTAGATTCATGAGTAGCGATTTGGGTGGTGAGATGTCTATCGAGGTGATCACCATCAATCAAAGAACTGTCACTTACCGAGTGGTTTCCATGCCTGGAGATGCCGCCTGCCTTTTCCATTCTCTGCGTTACATATTGCACTGACATATCAGGCTCAATCTTGATATCCAGAGGAACATTGTGTCTTATGTATTGAAATGTAGCGGGGCTACATAGTAATAGTGTCAAATGTTAGTACTGAGTGCATCTTGTTTTCATCGTCCTGTTTGCTGTTTGTATGCGTCAGTAAATGTCGTCCCCATAAATGCAAAGGGGGACGGATGATGGAAGGAAACCACAGCCTCAAACCTGGAAAACACCTGTTAACTATCATTCAATTACATTCAGCACAGGACTATTTAAGCAATCAGGAGGAAACAAGGAAGAGAGAGGAGAGGAGAAAGAAGGAGACCATTTTTTCAGAACCACGAAGCAACTTACCTGCTCTTTTTTCACATCGTGCTTTTACCCTAGTTTGTTTTTCATTCCGCCGGACTGTCTTCCATCCCTCATCTGCATGAGACCCCGGGGTCGGATCATCATCCACCACGCGCCGAGGAATCACGGTGAGGTTGCTCCATTTGCCGGGAAATTCAAACAACTCACTTATCTCTTGTACAGTCATCTGTCTGCAGGACAGTTTTTGTAACCTGATTATAATTCATGATCATTCATTCCGTTTATCATTCATTGTTGTTATTCGCTGTTTGTTATATGTTACAGGGGCAAGGGAGGTTTTGTTGTATTTATATATGGTGGCGTCACATTGTTGCTGTGGTGGAGGGTTACATATATATATATTTTTTCTATTTATTTATTTTGCCTATTTCTTGTTGTTATTTCATTTAATACAATTAATCAGTTTAATTTTACATATCTGCTTTTCTGTTGTGCTTATATTTACACCGTTGATTGTGGGGAAAAGTTTCATTTGATAGAGGTATGGCTTGATATTTAGATTCATCCTCAGTAAATTATCCAGGCCACAGGTCTTGGAGGTGTAGCTGCCAGCTGGGAAAGGGGTCAGCTGTTACAGAATGACTGGGACAGGTTCAAGGTGTGGACTGATGACGGTACAGGAGATAATTATACTACACGGGGCACTATAAAAGTGAAATACTTAAGCCCTTCACCTATGCTTCTACATGTGAGTTGATGGCTGCCGCTGAATTGTTCGGTTGTCGCTTTCAACTGTACCGAAATGGCCAAATATTTTACACCTTTGGAGAATCACCAATGCCTCTTAGACATCTTAGATTCACACGTGACGATTTGAGTAGTGGACACTTTGATGTTTATGAATGTTTCAACTCTCAAAAGCTGGATGCGAAGTTATTGATGAAGCCGGTTGTATGCTTACAACACTTGACAGATGCCGAATGTCACTTCAACACAACAAGTCCTGCAAATACTAACGTAACTGAAACAAACCATGAAACTCAAACCGATTATGACAGCAGCAATCCAAGCTGTGAGAAAACAGTAAAAAGGAGGCGTGTCAGACGTTGTGCTACATTTTCTGATGCAGCTAGACGAAAACAACTTTGTGATGCTGCCACCAAATACTCGCAGAAAAATCCACAAGTTCATAGACATGCTGCCGCTAAATATTCGCAGGCAAATCCACAACTTAATGCCGGGAATGCCTGTTAAACTTCTTAGATTCACGAGTACCGATTTGGGTAGTGAACACTTCGATAAATGAAACCTGTTATCTTTACAACGGTTGACAAACACGGAATGTAACTTGAACACAACACGTCCTCTAAATACGAACCTGATTGAAAGAAATAATGATAATCAAATCCTTGATGACAGCAACACCCATAACAGTCAGAAAACAATTGCATTGACAATCACGTTACGTTATTTTTATAATGTTTCCTTTTCTTTTTCATAACTTCTTTAACACACTACTTCGCTGCAAAGCGTGGGTATTTTGCTAGTCTATATATATAATTCACTAAGGGCACGCACGACAGTGAGCGCAAGTAAGACAGAGCCCCGCCCGCCAACTCTAAGACCATGGGATACGCTTGACAGAGCCCCGTCCGCCAACTCTAACTCTCCTTCCACGTCCACCCTCAAAACTGGTCCCTCCCACACGCAGCCGACACGGCATTTCTCGCCAAGCATCTGCAGTACGCTTAAATCACTCAGTCCAGTCCAACAGCAGCTGTACGAAACTTTTTCGAGGAAAACCTTAGGCAGGATTTATGACAATACAATGCCCCGACATGTCACACCAATGTTGCAGTGATTTTCGTCGGAGAAGATGGCAAACCGCCTGCCAAAAGGGACATTTGTATCTGTCCCATAGGCAACTCCTGTAGACAGATTTCCATGCTGAATATGAATTGCAATCCTATGGTTTACCCACTTTTATTCCCTTACATTGGCTGGCACAAAGATTTATAACATGTTCCAGATAAAAGAACCGCCAAGCGAAGAAGGCTTACTCAATGCCAATTTTACGCGTACAGATTAGCAATGAGGAATATATTTAGTATTTTGCACTCCAGCGGCGAACTATTCCAACAGTACGCCGTAGATGTGTATGTTAAAACAGAGGGCGCGCGACTCAACTATCTCAGATTAGATCAACAAGATATGTACGTGGAACAATACAAAGGACTGTCAGTGCACTGCAAGCAAACGCTGAAAATAAAAACGTACGTTTAGGCAAAAATGATCATATTACCGTCTACAATTCCAGGAAGTCCAAGATACATGCAACAAAACTAGCAGGATGCCATGTCCATAGTACGTAAATTCGGACAGCTTCATTTATTTATCTCTTTCACATGTAATCCTGCTTGGCCGGAAATTCTACATGCACTGTCGGATACCCAAAGACCTGAGTGCAGATCTGATATCCCACATGCTGTTTACTCTTCACAATAATTCTAACAACCAGTCTTCAGCCACGGTCATTTGTACGTGGCTTTTTCTAGGGTTAGATCTTTCGACTCATTATCTGTCGTCACCACCAAAACACCTATTCACACCTGCGTCTTTCATGAAGTATTTATTTCTTCTTGATTTCTGAATTCCTTTCTCACCGTTTTCCGTTCCTATTCTTACACCGCCGTATGCTACAGTGGGCTTCGGCTAGTATCATATATTTGTTCAAAGTTACAGAAAGCCATTGCAGAGGGGCTGAAGAGCTGCTGGTTGCCGACCCCTCGTTTAGGGAGCATGGAATTTGCTCTACCTTGGCTTGGTTTTTGTTAAGGCAGTTTGGCTTTGCTCCTGTTTTTATTTAAAAAGTTTGATCAGAAGCTAGACTCCTCTCACTCTAGAAGTTAGTATCAGTTTTGTGACCCCTGACTATCCGTACTTTATTTAACACCCTTAATTCACCTTGGAGTCATAGGGTATAGAGTCTAACCTAGCAACACTGGTCACAAAGAAAAAGCAAACCCTTTGCAAAGCACCAGTTATGAGGCATACTCATGTACACAACCTGTAAAAACTTAAGAGTCCTGTCCGTAGTTGTCAGTTAAACTAGCAGGGAAAAACTAGAGAACATGACCTGCAGTGTGATACTAAGCAATGCAAAGAAAACTTATTTTTATTTTAGTTCACCCTTGGCAGCATCCACTATTTTATTCTAATTTTTTTTTTCTCATAAACATTTGCTTGCTTGATTTGACAATTTTTAAAAGATTCTTTTCAAAGATTATGTTTTATACATTCCCCAGTGGTCTCCTCTACAGTCTAAACAACGGTGCCAGCAACATTCACAGCTTATATCCTGCTGAGTCTGCTCTGTCTTTTTGAATGGCTGTCTGTTTAGGAATTAGTTAACCAAAGATACACAAAAGGGTATAAAGTTCCTGAGTGGAGAAACGTGACACCATTCACTGTTAGCAGAAATATTGCCTCATTCCTTTCTAATTGAAATATTAAAAATGTTTTAGACTAGGCATCATTCTCCAGACACAATTGAGGATTATTCTGCCTTCATTAGACAATTTGCTAGCTTCCAGGTTACTACGCATAATACACCTAACCTGACAATGAAAAACACTATAGTACTGTATATAATAACTAGCCAACAGCATTCACATCTAAAAATCAGTTTTGCAGAGGTGCACAATAAAATCTCTTTTTTCAGGCTGATTTCAGATAATTCTGACTTGTTTCTCCCTGAGGAATACTCTTCAAGTTCCTGAGTTGCCTTCGAGAGAATGCTTCCACAGGGCGTGGGTAAATATCTACAGGGCAGGCAAGAAGTTTGGGAAAACACACAAACTGACAGAGTATACATCCTGTAGAGGTCATCAGCAGCAGCATCAACAACAATATTTCCAGCTTTTTGTTGCAAAATTAAACAAATTAGGAAAATGATTTTATTATGAAAATAACTAAAGGAAAATAATTGAACAGCTGGCTTCAATTAGAGGTCCCAGTTCTCATGCTTTATCATTGTAGGGGTTAGAAGAAATATTATGCAATATTAGATACAATATGTTTACTTTGTTCTAATTTTTATTAATTTTAATTTTTAAACTTTTCCTATGGAAAATGGTGGTAAATGCTGCTGCCTTTTGGTGTAGGAGGCCGATTTTAAATGTTGGTCAGGCTGTTATATGTGTGGGTTTTTCTCTGGGCTATCCAGATTTCTTCCCACAAGATGTGCCTGTTAGAATAACTGGTAACTTTTAACTTGATCTAACATGAATCAGTGTGGATAGGCCTGTGAATATGCCTGCTATGAATTAGTGCCCTGTCTTACCTTGTATCTAGTATTTCCAGTGAATCTTAAAACTGAATTAACTGGGTACACCAAACAGATTGAGATAGATCATTGGACAGGTGAAATGTAGTCTGAATAAAATATTTGTGCTTAAATGTATTTTTCACATTAATGAAGGCTTCTCTTGAAAAAAATCCATTACTCCAGGGAGCTATAAAATCAGTTAAAGGATCTATAAAACTGAGTTGAAACTCAGTATAAAAAAATATGCCTAAGAAATGAAAGGAACTTTTCATTTTAGAAGTCAGCAATAAAGCAGAAATCTACAAGTTTACATTGTTACATTTTTAGCAGGGTCTTTAACTACTATAATAAAATTATAGCATTTTGATATGAGTTAGCTAGATGGCTAACATTAAGGTAAAGGTAAGATGTGTATTTGTTCACTGGTCCTATTTTTGAAGGTAATGGCCTTTACAAAATAATCATCTTTGTTCTGTGTCAGTCATCAGCTTCCTACTCAGGACCAGATATGGTATTTTTTCATAGGTAGCAGAGTCCATTGTTGATTGGATAAAAGTGAATATAGAAAAATAAAGCGTGTATTTTTGTGATATCTCTCCAAGAAAGAGCTGGGGTGATTGCGAAATGATATTAGTTGAGGCATTTGAAATAACTGTAATTGTATTTTATCTTTTCCTACATCAAATATTTAGTGCATAAATATATATTTTTATGAGATGTAGTATTTGTTTTGTGTGTATTTTAGTTCTAAATGTATATAATTGTTCATAAAAAAGGAAAAGTGTGTCCCCTGAAATGCCAGTTTGGCCTATTGTGCTGTTTCCCTTTGCAAATATGCTGATGCTCTTCAAAAGGCAATATTTTCAGCAGATACCAAAGTAAGGATATTTTTTCTAGAACAAAATTTTGGGGGTGCATGGTCATTTCAATATTGCCTAAAATCAATGTCACTATTGTCTAGTTTTTAAAATAGATGTTTTCAGGTGGCAATAAATTGAAAAATTAAGTGCAGACATTGCTTATTTCCTAGCCATTGCACTTCATTCATTGAAAGGATTCTTGCAGTGTTTGACTTTTCTGAGAATGAGATTTGAAACTCTGAAGTAACCTTTGGGACATTTTTGTCTTTCTACTGCCTCAGTGTGAAACTTGTTTAAAAACCTCTTGTTCTTTTAACCATCTTCCAACCATATTTAAAGACCTTTTCCCAATTGTAAATAAAAGAAACAAGACAAAATAAACACTTTAGGCACCTCCAGGAGGAGCCCTGTCTAATTAGATGTAAAGAAACAAAGTTTACAAAAGGTTGTCTGAACACAACTTGACTTTGCAAATACTAGTCTGTCAATTGCTGTATAGTGGTGGCGCTCTGTCTGAAGGCTCCTAGGCGGAAGTAGTGGTTCCAAGTCCCTGAAGCCAGAAATGTTGTAATGGCTCCTCACGCAGACGTGAGGTATGAGGACGTGAGGTCTTCAGGTATGAGGATAAAAGGAAGGAAGGAAGGAAGGAAGCAAGGAAGGAAGGAAGGAAGGGGAAGTAAGCGACAGCACCAACACATGGTTTAGGGTGGAATTTCTTACAGAAGAGCCCTGAAATCACCTCCCAAACAGATGAGTATGACACAATAAACATCTAACCCTGAACTTTAAATGACCTCATGTCCAGGTCCCTACTTTTCAAAGAATGTTTTTTTTTTCTTTTTCTAAAAGTAAAGATTTTTTTTAAGCTAAATACATTAGTAGTTTTTAGAAGTTTACATAGCTGTGCTTTTCACTGACATATGGAACAGACTGCTACAATTTTCTGGAGTTTACTAATGGGCCTGTCTTTCTTTGTCACAATGTAGCCTGTGACCTTCCTATAGATAAGTTGTGTATTACTGCCAAGTTTGCTTTGGCTGTAATCAGAGGAATGGGAGTACTTAAGTGATAAGTAACTTTAGACCCATTTCAAACTTGCCTTTTCTCTGCAATGTGCTGGCAAAAGTAGTGACAAACACGTTCTTATTTTATCTTAATAGAAGTACATTTTTTGTAAAATTCCATAGTACTGAAACAATACAGCTTAAAGTGGCTTTGACCTTCTCATAAATATAGGCACTGTAGAATTCTGTGATCTTGGAGGCAACATTAACTGTGACCGCACTGTTAAATTAATTTATATCATCCTCCTAACTTGGAAGACATCAGACAGTCAATGAGTTTACTTGCAGACACAAAATCAGGATAAAGTTAGTAACCTGGTTAAGGAAGAAATCTGGTTTCTTAAAATTACCCATTTACATGCACAAGTCCACTTTTGGAGTTCAATGTCATAAAAATGGACAAAGAACAAAGACTAAACATCATCAACAGCCACCATGTCTCTGAAAACAAACGTGAAGCATATGTCTCCAGAGACTGTGCTGCTGAACTTTGCACTGTTCATTCAACTCATCATCATAAATTTAGAAAATTCTAAAATATTGACACAGATAGTTTTAGCCAGGAAAAGGAATAATGCTGTCACTCAAGAATCTACCTCAGGGAATTAGTATTTGTGGTGTTTTCTACTGTTTTCTACCCGTGGCTGCTGGATGTGTGCTCTGCTTTTTTTGTTTTTACAAAAATGTTATTAATAGTTTACATAATTAATGAGCTTTGGAATTAAATGTTAAAAACTAATCAAACATTTTGCAATATGTTTTCACATTCCTACATGTAAATTCAATTGACATTGTAATCAATACATTTTATTTTCATGTATAGTTATTACATAAAGTATCCCTGTGTTAATGATTTGCTCTTTCTAGCCAAAGATGAATACGTCCTTCTAGTTTATGCTTGTGACACGTGCTTAGTATAATTCTGTGTCTTTGCATTTCCTGTACTACTGTATATGTAATTTATGTTCTCTTCTGTGTGTTAATATTTATCTTTCATTAATCATCCATCCATCCATTATCCAACCCACTATATCCTAACACAGGGTCACAGGGGTCTACTGGAGCCAATACAGGGCAAGAACAAACCCCAGGCAGGGCACACACACGGGACAATTTAGGATCACCAATGCACCTAACCTGCATGTCTTTGGACTGTGGGAGGAAATTGGAGCACCCGGAGGAAACCCACACAGACACAGAGAGAACATGCAAACTCCATGCAGGGAGGACCCGGGAAGTGAACCCAAGTCTCCTTACTGCGAGACAGCAGCACTACCTCTGCACCACCGTGCCACTGGTTTCATTAATCATTTATATAAATTCCCTTTAATATTCTGTTGCAGCCTATTGTTTACTCGTGTTTCTAAATAGATGAGTAATAATTTTCACAAACAAAATAAATAAAGAGAAAACAGAAATTTTAGTGATTGGCAAAAATGGATATAATGAGGGTGTTAGAAATAAAATTGATTCATTAGGCTTAAATGTCAAGACAAAAGTAAAGAATTTAGGGGTACACTATTGACTCTGACCTGAATTTTAAATCACATATTAATCAGATTACTAGGACAGCAGTTTTTCACTTAAGAAATAGAGCAAATGTTAGACCTCTTATAACATTGCAAGATGCGGAGAAATTAGTTCACGCTTTTGTTTTCAGTCGCCTAGATTACTGTAATGCACTCCTCTCAGGACTACCCAAAAAAGACATAAATCATTTGCAATGAGTGCAGAATGCAGCTGCTAGAATCCTAACTAGGAAAAGAAAATCCGAGCACATCACCCCAGTTTTGATGTCACTACATTGGTTACCTGAGCCATTCAGAATTGACTTTAAAATACTGCTTATGGTTTACAAAGCTTTAAATAATGTCGCTCCATCCTATATTTCAGAATGTCTTTCACCTTAAACTTCAAATCGTAGCCTTAGATCTTCAAATGAGTGTCTGCATATAATTCCAAGAGCTAAACTTAAAAGAAGTGGTGAGCCTTCTGCTGTTATGCACCTAAAATCTGGAATATCTTACTGTTAGAAATTCACCAGGCTAATACAGTGGAGCACTTTAAAAAACTGCTAAATACTCATTATTTTAGCATGGCATTCTCATAGCTTTATTTTAGTTTAACCCTGATACTTTGTAAATGCATTTAATTATCTTTTTTTTTTTTCGTGGCTCCAAAATCCTTACTAACCCCTACTTTCTCTGCTGTTCTTTTTCTGATTTTCTGTGGTGGCGATTCGCGCCACTACTACCTGATCAAAGCACCTTGCAATCCCTACATTGATGGACTGAAGGCCAGATGTCCACATGACCATCATCATCAAATTTTTCCATGTGAAGCCTGAAAACCATGAGGACTGATTAATATAATTTATGTTAGAATGTCTAGAGGGGGCTGGGTGGTCTCGTGGCCTCGGAACCCCTACAGTTTTTTTTTTTTTCTCCAGCCATCTGGAGTTTTTTTTTGGTTTTTTTCTGTCCTCCCTGGCCATTGAACCTTACTTTTATTCTACGTTAATTAGTGTTCCCTTCCTCTTATATTTTGTCTTTTTTTTTCTCTTTCTTCATTTTGTAAAGCACTTTGAACTGCATCTCTTGTATGAAAATGTGCTATATAAATAAATATTGTTGTTGTTATTGTTGTTCTAAAAGTGCCAGGGAAAAAGGCATGGTTAATAAAAATTGTTTGTTCAGTATTCCCAAAACAAAGTTTTACATACTACTACAACCTTCTGGTCTTGTTTTTCCATGTTTTGATTGTTTTATGATCACTGGAGATTTTAATTTTCATATGGATGATAACATAAATTCTGTGGCAAATGATTTTAAACATCTTTCATCTTGTTTTAATTTAGAACATCTTGTCCACAAACCCACACATGTGTATAGGCACATCCTAGAGCGTGTTATCTCACATTGCATTTAGCCTATTGTGTACTCAGCTTCCAATATCAAACCTCTTTTTGTTGTTTTTTGACATTACTATGACCTCTGAATGTATATCTCAGAAAACAGAAATAATAAGGAGGCTCAGAAATGATTCAGCTGCAGTCACAGAATTCTCAGAATATATTAAGTGAAAGTGTGGGAAACTAATTCTGTAAACTTTTATGTGATTTTAATACAGCAGCACAAAATGTGCTAGATGTAGTAGCCATTGAATAGGTTAAAACAGCTAAGCAAAGACACACTGTACCATGGAAATCTGCAGACATTTTCCAATTTAAAAAGAGTATAGAAAAGAAAAAAAAAACTTGTTTACTGGAACATTTCGCTTATGTGAAGAGCAATGTGTCCACCAGTATATTTAGTTACCATTTCAAGCAAACAAACAAGTCGTATTTTCCACTCTGGTCTGTTTCTAGACCACATTGTGTTATATTAATGTTTGGTTTTAAACCAGTAAGTGACATTATACTTTTAAATAAATGAAAAACATCTGTATTATAAAATGTGTGGTCTACATTGGGAAAACTTGTGGGTACCTAAAACATTTTAGTGCAAAATTATTCCCCTTTCTATTGCAATTATGTAATTGGAAATAATTTCCTATTTACAGGGCATCAACCTCAGTGGTGGTCAGAGACAGAGGATCTGTGTGGCACGAGCCTTGTATCAGAATACCAATATTGTGTTTTTGGTAAGAGACATTGACATTCTTATTAACAATGCTGATCTAATTAACTGGACATGCTTAAGTATGTATCACTATTATCTCTGCTTCCACATTTGCTGTTGCTTACCGGTATCTACTGTATGTTTACATTTATATTTACATTAATTTGCTTAGCAGACACTTTTACCCAAAGTGACTTACATAAGAAGTCAATATAATTGAGTAACATCAGTTTGGGAACTGTTTGGGAACAAGTGTTACAGGACAAGGGTATGCAATTGGTTATCAAAAGTGAAAGCTAAGAACAACATATGGTTACAATTCCCAGATTTACAAAACCTAGCATCTATCAGTTAGATAGAAATTCACAAAACAAGAGACTCTTCAAGTGCTTTTTAAACACACTGAGGGAGTCAGAGTTTCAAATGTAGGTGGGGAGTTTATTCCAACAGCCAGGAGCTACAAGTGGAAAGAGTACGGACTGAGATTTGGTACCATGCAGGGATGTCATCCAGAAATGCCATTCATCAGCAGATCTGAGTGGTCAAGAAGGAGCATTGGACCTCAGAAGTGTCTCCATATATATAGGTGCAGACCCACTGACTACTCTTTAGGCAAGTATCAAGGATTTGAAATTAATATGTGCCACTACAGGGAACCAGTGTAATAATCCGAAAAGAGAAGTGACAAGTACACCACACAGCTGGTTGAACACCATATGTGCTGCTATATTGTGAATCATCAGTGATACATGCTGGTCCTCCTACTAGCAGAGAGTTGCAGTAGTCCAGCTGTGACTAGACCAGAGCCTGGATCTGCAGCTGTACTGCATACTTTGTAAGATAGTTGTGCACCTTCTGACAAAAATCAAGGATAGACATTAAGGACTTGGCAATGGTATTTTAGAAACATTGTACTTTCTTAAATCACTCACTTTTCTGTCTATACCAGTGAAATTAATATATGTGAGGAACTGACTACATTTAACCTAATCTAATATTTTACCCCCAAAAAGTATCAAAATTAAAAATACAAACAAGAAAACATTGTTTAATCCATCAAGCTTTTTTCTCTCTCAGTATTTCACTGTGAACTTTTAATGTTATTTTTCTATTCAAGAATGAAGAGGTTTACTTCCCTTAGTCTATTTCAGTTGGGCATGACAGTTTCTCCTGGTATACATTTATTCTTGTCTCTAAACTTCTATCTTTTTGTAGTGCAATGACAAAGCTATCATACAATACTCCAAATATGATCTTGCCAATGTATTATGTATATGCACATAAAATTCCATGAGTGTTTCTACTTTGACAGGTTGCTGTGAGGCAACATTTTAAGAACAATGAGTTTATAAAATGGACATACCCATTGATCTCAACATTTTGAGCTATGTATCTAGGATAAGCGGTTTTCATGTAGCACAATATAATACAATATTCATAAATCTGTTTAATATTATGTATAAAAAGTCAATATGAACCTTAACAATGTAAAAAAAGATTAACTGGTAAAAATACTAATTAGGTAAATGAAACAGCAATGTCAAATGCAGCTTAATGTAGTTAAAATGTAGAATTACACACTCCATACTTTTAGTCTTCAAACAATATAAATACATTACATTATATTAGTATGTATTTTATTGTAAATAGTGTTTGATTTTGTAAAGGGTTTTGTGGTGAGCCTATTCTTAAACAAAGATTCTTTTATTTACATGCCCTGATTCTTTGTTATGTAGGCCCACACATATGCCATCCACCTGAACTCTTGTCCTATTGCACTTGCATTCACCTGGTTTGGAAGGAGAACACAGCCTGCACCAGCAATGTGTTTGTTCCTGAGAGTATTGTCCAACTTTATACAGAATTGACTGCTACTGAGTATCATTTCACTATTGAAGAAATCTCCAGGTATTCTGTGTATCCCAGGAACTATGATACAGCAAAAACTAATGGAGGTCTGATCTTTTATTTAGCGATTAAAATGTTAACACTCTTAATATTCTTAATATGCCAAAAGCAGCAGCAAAGCAAATGGATGTAACCAACCTATATAACAATGTGTAGTTTCAGCAGCTGCCTCAGAGGATTCTGGCTGACATACCAATTGTGTGTTGCCGTTCAGTCGCTTATGGTTGCTTGAAGCTGCTAACTTTGAAAAGCTTGTGAGGGCCAAAGTGAACATCTCTATCACCTCTATGTCCAGTGTTACTTGACATATGCAAAGGTTAAACATCTCACTTTTATGTGCGTGAATAGTACCATTTTACTGCCTTTCTTTAAATCCTACTTTTCTGCAAACATTTTTTCCTGCTTGTCTGCAAAAGGTGTCTGTCTGATCCATGGCATTGTGTATAAAATTTCTTTCGATATAAGAGTGCCTTCAGTCTCTACTAACCCTTATTTTTTCTATGGTGTAGACAAGCTGATTTAACAGAGATAAAAAGTTTTTAAAAAAAGTAGAAAAAAATATAAAACCAAAGAACTTAGTTTAATCTAAAGGTTACCATAATGAAATATTGTCTATAATGCTTTTACCTTCTTATTTTAACATTCTTGATTACTACTACTACATGTTTCAAAAACAGGGACACAAAATACAATTTTTTTTAACAATCAGTAGCGATACCCAGTACTTATGCAAATGCCAAGTATCAATATGAAAACTTTAATTACAAAGAGAGGAATGATGCAACAAATATACACTGATCATCCACAACATTAAAGTTACCTGCCTAATATTGTGTAGGTCCTGCTCGTGCCACCAAAATAGCTCTGATCCTCTGAGGCAAGGACTCCACAAGACTTCTGAAGTTCTTTTGTGGTACAGTATTCGGTACCAAGACGTTAGCATCAGTTCCTTTAAGTCTCGTAAGCTGCAAATTGGACTTGTTTTTTTAGTGCATCCTACAGATCCTCAATCGAACTGAGATCTGGGGAATTTGGAGGCCAAGTTAACACCTTGAACCTTGAGCAAGCTGTGATGAACTACATGTTCTGACACCTTTCTTTCATTTCTAGCATTAAGGTTTTTCAGCTTGTGCTACAGTATCTTGGCTATGGGATCAGACTAGACAGGCTAGCCTTCACTCCCCCCACACATCAATAAGCCTTGGGCACCCATGACCCTGTCGTTGGTTCACCTGTTGTCCTTCCTTGAAAATGGGTTTTCAAGGCTGAGGAGCTGCATACAAGTTTTTCAGGGTTTAGTTTAAGCCTCATGGTTCCAGTGAATGGTACTGTTAATGTTTGTCATAAACTTGACAAAAAGACATGATAAAGGTTTGGGGGAGCCACCCATATATTGTTTTCCTGGCTGCAAAATTGGATGAGTAATAGAATCCACAACAGAACTGATTTGAGAATGTGAAGAAGGCGGTTTTAAAGGCAAAAGAAGGAAATGGGACCGGGACCGGATGTTGTGTCATCAGGACTGGTACCAGAAGTGATGTCATCATTTGGGGATGGAAGTGGTGTGCTCAATGGGGCCAGAACTGGAAGTGGCATCATTAAAGGGCCCAGAAAACAGAAGTGATGTCATCAGGGCCAGGTGGAATTTTCTGTAACTGGTCTTCAGAGAAGCGAGATAAAGGGTCAGTGTACTCTGCCACCCCTGGTCTAGTGTGGAATTACTCACATTTAGGCCCTTTAGCTGCCTCCTATGCGCACATGTGTGACATGCTATAGCACACAAACACATTTCAGACATCTGTGTGCTTCCAGCTTTCTGGCAACAGTTTGGGGAAGGGTTTGGGGAGCCTGACCCTAACTTGCAAGCCAAGTCTTCTTATTCAACATCAGTTCCTGACCTCACAAATGCTCTTTTGTCTGAATGGGCACAAATTCTCAGATATGTACTAAATCTTAAGGAAATCCTTTTGAGAAGAGAGAAAGTTATTATAGCTGCAATCAACTCTATATTAATTCCTGTAATTTTAAAATGAGATGTCCAGCAAGCTCATATTGTGTGATGGTCAGGGGTCCACAAACCTGTTCCTGGCACCAGAACCTGGATTCCAGTATTCATTTAGTACAAAAACTTCAAAAAGCCATAAAGTGGAACTGTTACCAAGCATAAGTGCTTAGGGAGTAATGTTGGAGTGATACAAGTACCATTTAATGGTACTAGCACATCCCTAATTGTAAATGTAATTTTTAGTATTTATAGTATTCTCTATAAAAGATGTTATGAAAAATAATGATCAGTTGAGTATAATGAAAATAAGACATCTATGTCCCAGCCTATTGTTCTACCTCTATCTACTTACTGGAACAAGACTATGTTGATAGAAGTGTTAAACATCTTGTCTTCATAGTTAAAAAATTCTTTCCACAGTCTGTGATCATAAGATGTGGCAAATAATTATGCAAAATTTCCCAGTTTCAAAAATGTGCTAGTTCAAGTGGCACTTTTTAAACTAAAGATCATTAGATCATTTTAAGCAAAATAATGAATACTTGAATAAACAAGCAGGGGTCTGAAACCAGGAACAACCAGAAAGCACTGCTGACAAAGCCATATAAAATTCTCAGCTGCAAAACATGTTTCTATAACTTCCCCTAAAGTTTGAAGATTTTTGCAAACTTTGAACAACAGATGCTACATGCTGGCATCTTAAAAAATAAAGTGTAATATTGATGATTGACCATGCGACTGGCTTTGGACATTATCTTCATAAACAACATTACCAATGGCCCTCAAAATAAAGCCCAAAATAGTGGTTCCCACTATAAAAATTGGAAACAAAATAGTGCACTAATGGCATCATTTAATAAGGAGTAAAATCACAGAAGAAAATTAAGGAATGATACAGAATGAAAAAAGACATTCTGAAAATGTGTATACAAAGGGTGCATTTGGTTTTATTATGTGCAGATTTGATAAGCAATACTGAAAGGAAACTGTCATCAGCAAACTGATGATACTTGAAGATGTTGAATCCAAGCATGAATCTAAAGATGAAAATACTTTGTCTTCTATAATAATTTACAGTATAATGCTCAGGAGGGATGTAGATAGCCAGTTGGCCTGAGTGTCCATAATGGTATGAATTTACATATAATTATGCATTGTAAATAACCACGGAGCCCTCCGAGGTTTATTTTCCCTGGGATTCTAATGACTGGATGTTTTGCTTTACTCTCCTCTGTCGTCTACAGTCCATATCTCAAAAATATTATCCAATGTATATTGTTTAAGATTCCTTTTGGTTGATCAGTTTGAAATTACTTGGTTTTACTATTTGTTTAAACTAATTTGTACTTTTATGTATGTGCATCTTTTCATTTAAAGTGTTACAGTGGTTTAAGGCTACACACAGTGAAGAGTGCTTTACAAAAAATAGAATTGAAATGTACAGTAGTCCTGACCTGTAAAGCTTAAATCTGCTACTTCCCAATTATCCTTCAATAGGATGACCCCTTCTCAGCACTGGACATCCACCTGAGTGATCACCTCATGCAGGAGGGCATACTGAAATTTCTGCAGGATGATAAGAGGACTGTAGTTCTAGTAACCCATAAACTTCAGTACCTGGTTCATGCAGACTGGGTGAGTATCAAAGAAGAAATTATCATTTTATAATATATTTGCATCTGATCTATAGCACCAGTTAGGTTCATAGTAGGTGTTTGCAGTCTCCATGCAGTCATCTAGCAACACAAACCATTATGTCACATCAAAAATAACCAATTTACCTAAATAAGGAATTTTTAAAAATGACATACTTTTTGTTTCAAAGGGAGTTGACAATGTTTAATTATTATTATCCAGTTTTATTCTTCTGTTTCTTCTTTTAAGTCTGTTAGATAAAAAGGCAGATTATGTGTGACAATACCATTACTACTACAGTACTAATAGATTCCTTATGAATTTCTAGGTGTTCCAAATATAGGGGTGTAGAAAATGTGCCAGTGGTTTAAATCAGCTAAATGTATGTGTAGTAAATAGAAGACCATCAAACACTTAGGAGAGGAAAAAGGCACAACACAAGCACAAGGGAAAAGGAATTGGCAAACATATAAAACACACATAAACCTCACTATATTAAGCCATCACTGTTAAATAGCATATCCTTAGTCTTTATATGTGCAAAAGCCTACCTGCCAATACTGTCTTTTTCCCATAAGTGCATTTTAAACCACCTCATGTTATAAAGAGAAAGTCCACAGTGCTTTTTTACCATTTACAGTGCTTGACATCATGTTGATTCTTCTTCTGCAGCTGCTACTAATTAAACCTATAAACAAAATAAAGACCATTCAAGATGTTAGGTTAGAATCCATCAATGAACGTGTAGCTGGTCATAGACTTCAGAAAGCAGAAGGCTGACTGCACTTCCATCTGCATAAGAGAGAATGCTGTTGAGGGTTAACAGCTTTACACTTCTTTCAGTGACTATAGTATCACTGATGAGCTGAAGTGGGTACATCACATTTTGGTCCTTGTCAAAAAGACTTACCAGTGCCTTCACTTTCATAGACATCTGAAGACAACTAGAATTTCTCCATCGGTTCTCATGGCACAGTACAGTTCATCCTCACTAGCCTTATTCATATCCTTCTATTGCACCTGTTCAGCTCATGACCATTAAGAATGTGTGTGTGTGTGTTTATATACAGTATATACAGTGATGGAAAGTTTCTGTTTTACCTACAATTAAATTAAATGTATTTTGTAAATTTTGATTGGTTTGACTAGTTTTGTTTTAATTGTGATTTTGAATAATCTGAGATCTTGTTCTTTAATTACTACAGTTATTTGAAAGTATTTTTTATTTTTTATTGTCACATTGACACTTTTTTGCAGTGAAGGCGCACAAACATTGAGGCAGATATGTCATACTTTAATTAATCCTTAACACCTCTGTTTTAGTTTTTAATGACATCAACATCACATGTACAGTATCTATTCTGAGCTTTATTGTGCAAAATATAAGTTATAAATACATCTTAGTTTTCACTCCATGTTTTCCCACTGAACATAAATACTTCTTTTGATACCTAAAAGCTCAAGAAAATTAGAAAAAGGTAAAGTTAACAATTTAAGACATTGGTGGATATTTGTGTTACCATCTTGTTTTTTGGTATTGACAGTGACTTTTCATTTCTGTATTACTTCACTTTTTAACATCATATGAAACATAACAAACAGGTTTCCTATTTCTATTTTTGAACCTAATTTAAACTACATTTTAATTTGGCACATACTGTATAATACATAAGGCATTCAGCACATATTGTCTGTAGCAAGAATGGTTAAGACAGTCAAGATAAAAAAGCAAGTGTTTTAGATGGGGAGATGTGTTCCATTCATCCTCAAAGTACCAATCATTTCATCTCAATAAATGCTCATGTACAGAATATTACAGTGGAATGCAAAAGTTTGGGCAACCTTGTTAATAGTCATTATTTTCCTGTATAAATCGTTGGTTGTTACGATAAAAAATGTCAGTTAAAATATATCATATAGGAGACACACACAGTGATATTTGAGAAGTGAAATGAAGTTTATTGGATTTACAGAAAGTGTGCAATAATTGTTCAAACAAAATCAGGCAGGTGCATAAATTTGGGCACCAGAAAAAAGAAATGAAATCAATATTTAGTAGATCCGCCTTTTGCAGAAATTACAGCCTCTAAACGCTTCCTGTAGGTTCCAATGAGAGTCTGGATTGTGGTTGAAGGTATTTTGGACCATTCCTCTTTACAAAACATCTCTAGTTCATTCAGGTTTGATGGCTTCCGAGCATGCACAGCTCTCTTTAACTCACACCACAGATTTTCAATTATATTCAGGTCTGGGGACTGAGATGGCCATTCCAGAATGTTGTACTTGTTCCTCTGCATGAATGCCTTAGTGGATTTTGAGCAGTGTTTCGGGTCGTTGTCTTGTTGAAAGATCCAGCCCCGGCGCAGCTTCAGCTTTGTCACTGATTCCTGGACATTGGTCTCCAGAATCTGCTGATACTGAGTGGAATCCATGCGTCCCTCAACTTTGACAAGATTCCCAGTCCCTGCACTGGCCACACAGCCCCACAGCATGATGGAACCACCACCATATTTTACTGTAGGTAGCAGGTGTTTTTCTTGGAATGCTGTGTTCTTTTTCCTCCATGCATAACGCCCCTTGTTATGCCCAAATAACTCAATTTTAGTTTCATCAGTCCACAGCACCTTATTCCAAAATGAAGCTGGCTTGTCCAAATGTGCTTGAGCATACCTCAAGCGGCTCTGTTTGTGCTGTGGGCGGAGAAAAGGCTTCCTCTGCATCACTCTCACATACAGCATCTCCTTGTGTAAAGTGCGCCGAATGGTTGAACGATGCACAGTGACTCCATCTGCTGCAAGATGATGTTGTAGGTCTTTGGTGCTGGTCTGTGGGTTGACTCTGACTGTTCTCACCATTCGTCGCTTCTGTCTATCCGAAATCTTTCTTAGTCTGCCACTTCGAGCCTTAACTTGAACTGAGCCTGTGGAAACTGACAGCTTAAATCTCTGGGACAGCTTTCTGTATCCTTCCCCTAAACCATGATGGTGAAAAATCTTTGTCTTCAGGTCATTTGAGAGTTGTTTTGTGACCCCCATGTTGCTACTCTTCAGGGAAAATTAAAGGAGGAGTGAAACTTACAATTGACCCCCTTAAATACTCTTTCTCATTATAGGATTCACCTGTGTATGTAGGTCAGGGGTCACTGAGCTTACCAAGCCAATTTGAGTTCCAATAATTAGTTCTAAAAGTTTTGGAATCAATAAAATGACAACAGTGCCCAAATTTATGCACCTGCCTGATTTTGTTTGAACGATTATTGCACACTTTCTGTAAATCCAATTAACTTCATTTCACTTCTCAAACATCACTGTGTGTGTCTCCTATATGATATATTTAACTGACATTTTTTATCGTAACAACCAACGATTTATACAGGAAAATAATGACTATTAACAAGGTTGCCCAAACTTTTGCATCCCACTGTATGTCTGAATTTATTGATTTGTTTTCATACCAGTTAGAACCTCAACTGGCCCATAATTTATTTCTATTAATAGAATCACAAAATCTTACAAATGACAAATGATGCTTTTTTGTGTCTTGATTTTATTTCCCAGCCTCAGAGGTTGTATGCAATGACAAAACATTAAAATATTAGTGTATGTTATGATTAATTTCATGAAGCTACTCCACAAAGAGATACATTGAGACACTGTAATGCTCTGTTAAGAGAAGGTTGTTTATCTTATTTAAGCAATACTTGTTTGTAGGATGAAGGCCTATAGTAGCAGCGCAGAGACCTAATTTAGTCTAATTTAGACACTTGGTAGGCAACAAACAGAATGTGGTTCAAAGTTATTTTCATGGTCAGCTTACAGCAAGAATGCCACAACAGGTCCAACACACAAGATGTAAATTCAGTATATATGTATACAGTATATATTTTTTTTTCAGGGGGTGTTGGGGTATCCTGTCATGTCCTTTATGTTCTGTTAATTAAGACTATGAATAGAAGGGAAAACAGCATTCACCATTCACACCAAAATGTAATTATTTAAATAGCATGTGATGTGCTTCACACATAAGACTAGATTTCTAACTGCATGATTTTACAGTTTCAAGAACTGTGTATGTCAAAGATATGCAAAGAGTATATAAAACTATTTGCAGTTAAATTTTTTTTTTTTTTGTAACAGAAGATTCAAAGGAGTACTTAGCTAATTTTCATGGTGGTGGTCTTTGCACTTGAAAATAACAAAGTGTGTCTGGAGGAATAATATGTACTGCAGATTCTTTATATTTGTTGTATAAGTCACAACACAATAAAGTTATATAAGTGAAGGGATTGATTGTTTTTAGAAATGCTGACTATTTGAGTTGTTGCTTAAAGTAATATTTTACAAAATATTTTTCTAGATCATTGCCATGAAAGATGGCACTGTTTTGCGTGAGGGGACTCTTAAAGACATTCAAACCAATGATGTAGAGCTTTATGAGCACTGGAAAACGCTGATGAACCGGCAGGACCAAGAGCTAGAGAAGGTCAGTCCTCTCTTTCTTTTATTTTCAAACTTCTAAGAATTCTAAACAATGTCTAATTTGACTGTGATCTATACTTGTCGCATTTTCTTCAGAAGAATCCACAATACTAGCATGGAATTGACAGTAGGAATTAATTCTGTTCAAGTTTAAACTATATTCTGTTATTAGTATATGTTAATTCAGACATCTTCTAAAGTAATTTAATTGTGTGCTTAGCATTAAGAGTAGAACCTGGTCTATCTTTAACAATGATTAATCATACATTTCATTGATTCATTTGAGTTTCACTATATATACACTAGCTGCATGTGGTCCTCTGGACAAAAAACAACCTGAAGACTCCCTAGCAGTTTTACAATATTCCTGAACTTGGAGAGGCATCATCTAACTCTTAAGAAATGCCCAGTGCAGAGTATGTGGACCCACCTTGTGCTTGCTGCCCCACTGGCTTTCATAAGAAGACACCGGCAATGCCATATCTTAGCTTCTTGGTTATTCTTAGCCATTCTTATTTTTGGTTATTCTTAGCCATATTGCTGATATATGAGTCCTATTAATCTTTGCCTCGAGAAAATACCTCCAGATAGACAATTTCTTAGTGAAAACGTTGCACGTTGCTGAGCCACGGAGATTTCCTTTATTGTGTCTCTTCATCTGTTCGCACAAGTCTTTCGTAGTGAGAAATGAGGTACATGCAAGTGCCGAAAAAATTTAAAAGTGCAAGCATGCGCCATCTAATTGCTGTAGTGGACTGCTCCATACTCACATGTCTTTCATTTATATATTCCTAATATATAAATACTAATTCCTAATATAGCCCTCACTGACTCACTGGCTCACTGATCACTAATTCTCCAACTTCCTGTGTAGGTAGAAGGCTGAAATTTGGCAGGCTCATTCCTTACAGCTTACTTACAAAAGTTAAGCAGGTTGCATTTTGAAATTCTACGCATAATGGTCATAATTGAATCCTACTTACGTACATATATACGTCCATAGTCTTCAGCTCGGTCACCGTATGAGGCGCAGTTGTGTCCCCCATCACCACGCCTCCCACGTAGTTGGCTGCCTGCCTATATTGCGTCCCCCATCACCACGCCTCCCACGTAATTGACTGCCTACCCTTTTAAGGCCGTCCATCAGCAGCAATCCAAGCTGTGAGAAAACAGTAAAAAGGAGGTGTGTCAGACGTCGTGGTACATTTTCTGATGCAGCTAGATGGAAACAACTTTGTGACGCTGCTGCCAAATACTTTAGAAAAATCCACAAGTTAATAGACATGCTGTCGCTAAATACTCGCAGGCAAATCCACAAGTTCATAGAGACGCTACCGCTAAATACTCGCGGGCTAATCCACAAGTTCATAGAGACGCTGTTGCTAAATACTCGCAGGCAATTCCACAAGTTCACAGACACGCTGCCGCTAAATATTCGCAGGCAAATCCACAAGTTAATACCGGGAATGCCTGTTAAACATCTTAGATTCACGAGTAGCGATTTGGGTGGTGAGATGTCTATCGAGGTGATCACCATCGATCAAAGAACTGTCACTTACCGAGTGGTTTCCATGCCCGGAGATGCCGCCTGCCTTTTCCATTCTCTGTGTTACATATTGCACAGCCATATCAGGCTCACTCTTGATATCCGGAGGAACATTGTGTCTTATGTATTGAATGACTAGGACAGGTTCAAGGTGTGGACTGATGACGGTACAGGAGATAATTATATTACACAGGAGCACTATAAGAGTGAAATGCTTAAGCCCTTCACCTATGGTTCTGCATGTGAGTTGATGGCTGCCACTGAATTGTTCGGTTGTTGCTTTCAAGTGTACCGAAATGGCCAAATATTTTACACCTTTCGACAACCGCCAATGCCCCTTAAACATCTTAGATTCACAGGTGACGAATTCAGTAGTGGACACTTTGATGTTTATGAATGTTTAAACTCTCAAAAGCTGGATGTGAAGTTATCGATGAAACCAGTTGTATGCTTACAACGCTTGACAGATGCCAAATGTCACTTCAACACAAGTCCTGCAAATACTGTTGTAATTGAAACAAACCATGAAACTCAAACCGATTATGACAGCAGCAATCCAAGCTGTGAGATTTGAAACAAGATTACTTTTCACATGGCCAACTGTATGTTGCATGCTCAAGAGTAAGCTCAGCGCACAGCTTGGTCATATTACAACCGGAGGGCCGAAATGACAATGTGGTATACAAAGAGATCCTTAACAAAAAATTATTGGTATATTTTCCTTCAGTTTAAAAAGGTTTAATTTTCTTCTTAATAAAAATTTTAAGGCAGTACTTCGCCGCTGCGATGCGCGGGTATTTTGCTAGTATATAATATATTTCACTTTTTAATTCTATTAGTTTTTTAATTGCAGAGTACATAACCATTATTTATATGTTGCAATGCTTATCACTATCATTGGCACATTGGAACATCCACAAATCATCCTTTTCAGGGTCAGTATTTGTCCAAATGGTGCCTCTGTTTCCCTACCACCAGCTTCCTCTTATGTTATGTGTTTAGGACAGGAGACAGCATTTTACCCTGGCACAGAACATCCCAAAGCTAGAAACAGTGAACAGACTTGAATTTCTATCCTAAATCCAAAAAAGTACATATTAAAAAATGACTCTGTTGTTCACTTCAACAGGCTAATATGCTGCATCTTTTTTATTTTTTTTTATTACACTTACATAATTTAAATTGAGTATCCTCTTTTATTCGAGTTTTAGTTGACCAAGAAAAAGGCATTGCCTTATGGTCTAATAAATGTCTTGTAACATGTTTACATTCATACAATTACAATTGTTAATTGTTATAGCAATATCTTCAAAGTGTATTTGTGTTTACTTATTTTATTTCTACTCACTAATCTTCATTTCCGACAAGTTATTGGGTGCTGTATTTCATACCATAAAAAATAAGCATTTTGGTTTCTTCTGGGATTCAAAATATTATTCAAACTTAAAACTGAAAATAATAATTATTGAAAAATATATCATGACAATGTCACTCAGCCCCACTGAAAAGCAATATTGGTAGAAATTTCATCCTCTGTTAATTGTATCTATTCGACTTTATGCATCTTAAAGAGCTGCTTCATTCCAGCATGCCTAAGCTTGGGTCTTCTGCTGTTAGAAATATTGTTCATTATCAGTCTGAGCTTAACCAAGAAGTCTCACACAAACAATGAATGAAATTCCCATCTTTATATTTCCTGATAATAAGTAAGTAACAGGCAAAGTTAAATGGTGGAGAGTTCAAGCATGACATAACTATTGATTTTTCCGCCTGTTTCTGATCTGCTTTGGTTCTGTCAGGATACCGATGGAGACAGTCAAACTACAATGGAGAGGAAGAACCTAAGAAGGGCATTGTACTCGAGGGAAACTAAGTCACAAATAGATGATGAAGATGAAGGTCAGAAACCTTTTCAGTTTTATATATGATCTGGTTCTATTTTGGGAAGAGTTTCTTGACCTTTTAAAAATGCACCTTTCCATCAGATTTCAGAGATGAATTTCCAATTTTATGAGTAGGTAGAATCTATCCCAGCAGAAAGGATAGCTAGTGTAGGTGGAACTTCATCTTAATTAAGATCCCCATTTCTGTTTTTACATAGTTTTACATTCCAATAATTTTGCTTTTTTCATTGACCTAATTCAGTTTTGTTTAGCACTTTACATTTTTGTTCTTTGACTCTAAACTGGTTGGCTGGGATTAGCTCCAGCAGACCCCTGTGACCCTGTGTTAGGATATAGCGGGTTGGATAATGACTGACTGACTGACTGATTTAAACAGTGCTGGTCAATTAGTGGTCATTTTGTGGTTTCATTTTGCTTTGAGAGTTATAGTTATATTTTACTGTTATATTTTTGGTCTTTTGCACTCAATTAATTTTTCAGTGGGCTCCACCATTTTGCGGTCCTATGAGAAGGATACTGTTGTCTGTTACCAGGGTCGTATGTCCCGTAAGTCACAGAGTGAGACAGCTGGAAACACACAATAGTCTTTGTCCAAGTATGTGGACTGAATATCAAAATCAGTGATCTTTGGCTAGGTCCTTTGATTTGACTGATTCACAAATCAAATTTAGTAATGCAATCATTTTGTCTATGTAATTGTGAACCCTACTTTTTTTGGAATTTGCTTTAATCTGTTGGTCCTCTTGATTCCTTGGTGTCCCTGTAATTCTTTCATCACTGAAAGAACATGGATGAGTATAATATGGATGATTGAGGACTCCAGTGGGAATTAAGGGAGAGTGAATTTAAGTATAACTTCAGGAAACATATCTTTTTGCAAAGAGTTGTGAGAATCTGAAACAAAGTACAGTGTCAGGTAGTTGAAGCAGAAGTCTTGGCAACCTTTAAAAGTTATTTGGATGTTCTTGGGTTCTTCAGTAGTTAAAAAAATGTGAGGTAAATATACTGTATGAGGACGGACCCAAAAACTTCCCTAGATCAATCAATAGCACGAGAGTAGAATATAGTTATTAACTATGCTGCTAGGTATTGCATGAATCAGTCTGCTGAGTGGCATTATGTTAAGCTGGTCAAGTGTGTATTTATAACATTTACACTACATTTGTGCAATTTTTTAGCACATCAAGTCATATCGAACATCAAAAGAATTATTGTGTTTTTGCTGACTGATGGACTAATTAATAAAGAGTGTCTCTGTAAAACAGACAGTTAATCACCAACATTACACTGAACTACTGAGGTGTCTGCAGGAAAGTATCAGAACAAAAACGTCTGGAGCAGTGGTGTGCACAAAACTCGATTTTACAATGTGTCATTGCACCTGCCAACACTGCATTGTCACCGTTTTATCTTGGTAGAGTAATATATTTTGCTCTACTTTCCCCTATTGTATTATTAATATGTAGCCTTAGAATGCCTAATCTCATAGACTTACCACTGTTTATAAGGTTATATTATTGTATATAACTTATCCCCACCTTCCCTTCTATATCTATAACCTCAGGCAATTAGATGTAGTAAAAAGACAAGCAGGAGTTAAGTTACACATAAAATAATGTATTACTGATAATTTTCATAAATAATAACAAAATGCAAAGTACATTTGAATATTGGCAAACATACAATCTGATTAAATGGTGATATGTAGTTCATGCGGCACACAGACTTGTAGTTACTTAAAATGTCTCAAGGCATCATTGGTGCTCAGCTTTCAGCCACATGTCTGTTGAATATGGCTGAAGCTGTGCTCTTCATTGTGTTGTCTTCAGTTCATGGTTAGCGAGAGAGTGAGATAAAGCAAGCAGATTTATGGGTTTTCTGTCCAACCCCTACAGCCAATAGAACATCATGGTATTTAAAGGCCTCTGAGGCAAGCCAATTCCAAACAGCCATACCTCAGACCAATGGGGGAAAACGAACATCTTAACACCTGCCCCTAAACCATATGTTAACATAACCTGGCTCCTTTGCGGGGGTTGAAAGACTCTAGCAGAGAAACATTTGTGTCAAGTACTTCCTTCCCCCATCTCTGTCATAAAATTCAAAGAGACTCAGTCGTAAGGGGGGGTAACACTAAATTACATTGCTTTGTCTAAATTACAAATAAAGACATACAAAATATTTATCAAGTTATATGCAAAATCTTACATCACAACACTCCACCCTGATGAATGTTTTGTACAATGTCTTTATAAACAGTCTTAATTGTTTAAAGAGTCTGTTGAATAACTTGTGCTTTGATTTGCAGTATTTGCTCTCCCAGTGTTAAAAGTTGTCCGTGACCATCTGTCCATTACATATCTTCTTTATTTCAAAGACAATCTGAAGAACTTGGATGCGCTTCTGATGACTTGCATCTGCTCCAGCTTGCTTCAACTGTTTCTTTAGCTTTCTGCAGTCTTCATATGTCATCAATTCTGGTGGTTCAAAATGAGACAAGTCCACACCTTCCGCTAAACTAGCCCACTGCAATATAGTCTGTTGTGTGAATTCTTAATCTGTACTTATTGTCTGTCTAACTGCTAATTAGACCCATGTTCCAAACTATCTGTTTAAGCATATGCAGCTGTACAATTAATATGAAAATTTGAAAAGTAACATACCACAGGTGCCAGTACAACCACTTCTGCCCAAGTGAGATCACATGTGCCAGTGCATAAACTGTTCACAAACCAACATCTGTGGCCCCTCTTCACACATTTGGGATTGATTTAGTCGCCTCTTGTGCTTTTCTACCCATGGTGCAACTCTTGACTGCCATCAGCCTTTACCAGTATAGGCTGGCATCACCAACATGAGACATCACAGCTATGCAACTCTCATCATTCCCCCTGTAGGCCACCCCTACAGTTGTTTGCACACCATATGTGTACTCATTGTGTTAAACACCTCGGTTCAAAATTGGCCCACTGGTCCTCTGCTTGTACTACAGCTGACAACCTCAGCAGGGCTTCCGTATTTTCCCAATTAAAACTATACCTAAACATCAGAGTCCATATGTCTTGCAAATGTACCAGCTGCACCTGCTTTCCTAAAAGTTCCCCAATTTTCTTAGTATACATTTTCCTTAATAATAGTATTAATTATATTAATTATCCCACTTAATTAATTAATACCCAGAATGTATACTTTATGAGCCCAAAATTAATCCCCTTATTTTGGCATTCCTAACTTTGTTTGTTCAGTTTTCACCCCTTAGAATATAAATTTTCTGCAGTAATGAACGAACCTTTCCTTTTAAACTATAGCTATTCTGACTAGCCTTATTATTGCATGACTTGTGGACTTGTTTCTCACTTAAACCCCAGGTGGTGTCTTTTCTTGCTGTCCCTTCAGTTCTTCTTCATGTCTTTATCTTTGTCTTTAGTCTTTGCATGTTGTCTTTCCTTCTTTATTTTTTTTTCATTCTGCTATGTAGGCAGGTCTGCAAAATGAAAGGTGACAAAGCAGTTTCTGTCCATCTCATTTTCTTGGTTGTCGATCTGGTGCCAACAAATTCAAAGAGACTCAGTCGTAAAGGGGGGTAAACACTAAATTACATTGCTTTGCCTAAATTACAAATAAAGACATACAAAATATTTATCAAGTTATATGCAAAAAATCTTACATCACAACAGTCACTCAAAGAGGTTTTCACTAAAAACAATATGCTTGTTGCTTTGGACCCAACTGAGTTCACCAGATCTTGCGCCCTATGATTTTTTTTTGTTCCCAAAACTTGCTAACAAAAAATGAGTACAGGAAATGTTTCCAGGGATGGAAGAAGTGCTGGGGCAAGTGTATTGTATTGTACTTAGACTTTGATTAATTGCTGGACTATGATTAATTTTGGTGGAATTGCTGTAAGTTATATGATAAAGTTTTGTTTAAACAATTAATGGAATTTTGTGCCCCACCTTGTTTATATATAAAATGCAAGAGAAAAGGCAAGAACTTTGATAAAGTGTTAGGTCATCGGCTGATGAAACCCTGCATGATTGAAGAATTTTAAAAAGTTTACAAAAAGAATAGGAAAAACAGCCATGGCTGTATTTCAATTAATGTATTCTGATGGTGGAGCGCTGTTTAAGAAGGCCCCCAAAGGAAGGAGCAGGTCGAAGTAGCTGAAGCAAAAGTAATACCAGGGCACTTTGCGCTGCTGCTCTGAGGGTGAAAAGAAAGGAGAGACAATAAATGACAGCACCAACCCTCAACTCGGGGTAAATAATAAGCCCTGAAGTTGTTTCCCATTAATGCATGTACAGTCGTGGCCAAAAGTTTTGAGAATGACACAAATATTGTTTTTCACAAAATTTGCTGCTTCAGTGTTTTTAGATCTTTTTGGCAGATGTTTTTATGGTATACTGAAGTATAATTACAAGCATTTCATAAGTTTCAAAGGCTTTTATTGACAATTACATTAAGTTTATGCAAAAAGTGAATATTTTTCAAGAACTCTGTAATTTGCTCTTGCATGCTGTCAATCAACTTCTTGGCCAAATCCTAACTGATGACAGCCAATTCTTGCATAATCAATGCTTGGAGTTTGTCAGAATTTGTGAGTTTTTGTTTGTCCACCCAGCTCTTGAGAACTGACCACAAGTTCTCAATGAAATTAAGGTCTGGGGAGTTTCCTGGTACCAAAACATCCTCCAACAGCAACTTCTCCCAACCATCCAAGAACAGTTTGGTAATGAACAATGTCTTTTCCAGCATCATGGAGCACCGTGCCATAGTGATAACTAAGTGGCTCGGGGAATAAAACATTGAAATTTTGGACGCATGGCCAGGAAACTCATCTGGCTAGGGAGTGCCATCTCCCACCTGCGCAAGCCATGACCTGGCCCAGGTAAGCGGCTCGCAAGTGTCCCCCAAGATGTTAAAGGAGGACAATTTTAAGGTCTCTATTACGTTGGTTGGACGGAAATTCTCGGCACTGTTGGACTCTGGTAGCAACCTCTGCATAGCTGCCGTGGCTTGTTCCAGCAGACCCCTTATAAGACCACAGACAAAGTGAACATTCACTGCATCCATGGGGAAAATAAAACGTATGAGACTATATTACTCCCTCTGAAATTTAAAGATAAGAACTTTAAGGTTTGGACTGACATATCAGACTCTTCACCCTGGCCACTCCTAATAGGAAAAAAGAATGCCCTCTTCCCGCAGGTCTTGGCTACCTGCAGAGCGCCCTCCCCCGTACTGGATTTAGAGGGGCTCGCAGCAGACAATGTCAGTCAAGGAAACGGGTTTGAAATTGAACCAGAGTTGTCTAGCAAGCTGGGGGATGAATCCTCAAGTAAAGATCTAGGACAGCTGACTTTTCCACACTGTTTCTGGCACCAGCAGCCTCCCCAGAACAGACACTCAATACGGACCTGAACAAAAATAGCAGTGGGAGGTGAGTGTGATGCTGCAATGGACATGGAGGAAGCAGAGACTGCCATCCAGACAGAGTTTGCTCGCCTGCAACAAGCCGAAAACAACTTGGATTTTGCATTCAGACAAGCCCACGTTGCAAATTACTCTTACTTTCTGGAGAGAGAGGACCCGAATTTTAAAACACAACAGTTTTTAATTTTTTTTTTCAGTTTAGGAGCAGTGCTTTCACAATGTTTTGAGGAGGAGGAACACCCCATCACGTTTCACAGCAGAAAGCTGCTACCCAGGGAGCGTAATTATTCAACCATTGAAAAAGAGTGTTTAGCGATTAAATTGGTGGTGGATGCCCTCCGTTGCTACTTCTGGGGACGGCAATTTCCCTATAGTGACTGACCACGTCCCACATCAGTGGCTGTACAAACAGAGGGACATGAACACCTAGCGTACTCAGTTGTCTATTAGCTTGCAGGCTTTTCCTTTTGATATTCGCCACCATCCCGGAGCTGTCTTTCAATGGGCAGGAAAACAGTTTGGCAATATGGCAGTGGCACCAAGTACCATGACAGGGTACCACAAATAGAAACAGTAAGGAGGATGGTTAGTAACAGTTCATAATTTTGTACAGATGGCTAACAAACAGAGATATAATAAACACAGCTAATCAGCAGCTCCAGTCAGAATATGCTTGACTAAAGTAGTGAGTCTCCAATTGGAGTTTAAAAGCCAAGACAGGAGAGGCATCTCTTATAGAAGCAGACAGGTTGTTCCACAGCTCTGGGACACTGTAACTAAAAGCTTGACCTTCCACTGTTATTTTATTAATCCTTTGACTCTTTAGATCTTGAGATCTTAATGTGCAATTTGTCTCGTAAGTAATGATATGTGTTGAAAAGTAAGCAGGGCCTTCAAAGTTAAGACTTTATATTTAAGAATTTGGATTTTCAAATCAGCTCTAAGCCTTACTGGAAGCCAGGGTAAAGGCTTAAGATTAGGAGTGATGTGATTGAACTTCCTAATTCGTCTAATTATTTTTGCAGCAGCATTTTGAATTAACTGACAGCTGCATAAAGAACAATTTGAACAGCTTGTGAGTAATGCATTGAAGTAGTCGATCATATTAGAAATTTTTCAGTATCCCTCGTATTTAGAAAATGTTTCAGTTTTGCAACATTATTAAGAAAAAGCAGATTTTGAATAGTTTTGTAATACAGTATGTGTATTAAAAGAAATGTTACTATCAAAGATAATGCCTAAATTGCGTACCGATTAAGTAAAACTAATGGTTCGTCAAACTGAGTTAATAACTAGCAAACATATTCATGTTATAGTTGTAATAATAGATGTGTAATAGACTGCAGGATTTGTTCTGTCTGGATAGACTTTGACACCTAGGAGCCATGTGATGTAAAAAAACATATTAAAAAAATTAATGAAGGTTTTTTATTATTTTTCCCTTATATGATCTTACTGACAGCAGCACAGTATTAACACAGTGATATGTACAACAAGAATTAAATTCATGTGCCGCTAGTGCAGGTGTAGTCTTCACCTTTCTTTAATGCACAAATAGAAAAAGTGAGTACAGAAAATAGATGGTGAACAGATGAAAGGATAAGTAATGTTATTGAACTACTTATGTTTTCTACCTGACATATAATGTAATATTTAATATTTACATGATAATCATATTTTAATAATGACTTTAATCAGTAAATGTGAAAAATATTGTTTTTAATTTTTATTTCAATTTAATCACTTACGGTATTTTAAACTGTTACTTTATTTACTGAAAGCAGATATTTGATATCTCATTTATACGCCAAAAGTACTTTTTAGTTTAATATGGATGCATAAAGAGATTATTTATCAGGAGACAGTGAAAAAAATTAAAAGACATTTTTAAGTAATGGTAGTTCAATCCATTGTTAGTCAAGACAATAAATCTTAAATGTTTTAGGTCTCAGGGGTGTCTTTTTTAACCTACTGCCTGGGAGTTTGTTATATACAGTACATTATGGCATGAGAAACAAAATTAAAATGGTAGATTTCATCAGATAAAGGCTAACAGGAAATTCCACATGATTGTCATGTTCTTTGTCCTTTTGAATTACAGAGGAGGAGGAGGAAGAGGATGATGAAGATACCATGTCCATGATGACAAACCGCAGGACCAAGATCCCTTGGGGTGTGTGTTGGCGGTATCTGAGCTCTGGAGGATTTGTTCTGCTTTTCATGATGGTCTTCTCCAAGTTGCTGAAGCACTCAGTTATTGTTGCCATTGATTACTGGTTGGCAACCTGGACATCCAGCAATATTTCAGAAAATGTAACAAGTAATGCAACAGTGAGTACAAAAACTTTATTTTTATGAAATCCTGTGCCCACCCACAAAAAACTGATAGGTGGAAGTCAACAAAAGCATATAGCAGACAGAGCATAAAGACAACGAAACAGTCAACTAAGATTTCACACATCTTGATCTAAAAATACTAAGTGCTGAAGCACATCATAAGATCAGGTATGAATAAATGAGCCCATGAACACAGAAACTGTATAGATGAATTTAGGTGTTGTCCATACTGCAACATGTTGGCCATTCTTCCACAACTGGTACCCTGACTGATTACTATAGAAACGCAAATTCATTACTGCCAGTGGAAACACCAAAGTGACCTTAGACTAAGAGGATTCAGAGTCATGGGGAGCTAAACCTATCACTGAGTGCAAGGCAGGATCCGCCCCAGGACCAGGGACCAATGCATCACATACATCTATAATCACACTTACAGTAAATAGGTTCCAGTTTAGAAACCAGTTATCCAAACCAGCACATATTTGGGGATGTGGGTGAAAAATTGAAACGGACAAAGAGTTGAATATACATCAATCAACTAAAAGCATTTTTTTTTAATCATACTACATCTGTGAAGAAGCCTTCTACTAAATGAAGATAATTAAATTAAGATACCAAAGACTACTCACTTGTAGTCAAGTAACTATGAACCATCTTTCATTATGTTGTCGTAAGATACACAGTAGTAATTATATTGTTAGCCAATTATGGTATACTGTTTTACTTTTACATTTTTCATAAATGAAGCCTAAGCATTTTAAATAAATGATGCAATTGTACTTTTATATGTTTATTTTTATTATGCTATTTAACATTATTTGTTTGCTTGGCCTAATATCAATACATCATATACAGCACTATCATAGTTCACAAAGGATGTTCTCTCTTTAGATTAAATCACCAAATCAAGTTGTCTGGCTAGCCTTGTTATAGATAATCCATTATCACTAACCATCAAGATGGACTTTTCAAATTCACTTGCAATTTGACATCAGGTGTACATTATCATCTTCTCCAAGATGGTCCCATGAGAGTCTATTATGTGCCTATTTGGTCACCAATACCATCACTATCATAATAAAGTTGGACCAAGAAGAGAACTACGTGAAAGTATATTTCAAGCCACCCAAGTGTTAATAAATCTACAAAAGCTTAGTCCAGCTTTATTCTTTTTACCGTAGTCCTTTAATGAATTTTCCTGACGACAAGCATTACACCTAATATTCTTTACTTGGTAATTATGTCAAAGACCATTTTGCCATTTCCATTGTGACTTCCAATTTTTTTCTTTAACTGCTCTCTGAAACACATCCTTTGTCTGTTTCAAAAACCAGTTTCATATTTTATTAGATTATCTTTTACGATACTGGCTCCAGCAGACCCCCGTGACCCTGTAGTTAGGATATAGCAATATGGATAATGGATGGATGGATGGATCTTTTACTATGAGTAGCAGAATAGATGCATTTTTCCCAAAATGGAATAAGAGGAATTAAAAATGCACAGCAATCAAAAATTAAAATTAAAGAATGAGTAAAATATGTTGCATTTTTTACTTACTAGTGTTTTTCTTGTTCTGCCTCCACTCAATTAGCTTTATTTTTTTGTGTCTTCAAGACCCCAATCCAGTGCCAACTCAGTTTGTTCAAATTCATCCATTAAGTCCAGTCTTGAGTCATTAGTTCATACTCTTGATTAATAAATTAAGATACTGAAGTGAATCATTCTTGTGAAGCCATAATAAGGTATAAACCTCCTTTTGTGCCCGTTTTAAAAACTCTTACACTGTAATTTGAATAGGGGAGTATGAATTAAGGGGTTTATATTTTTTTTTTTCTTTTAAATTTTATTTTCTGTGTTAATTTTTTCAGGTTCCTGTCTTTGATCACTCCTATTTTATCACTGGCTTCAGCATCCTTTGCAGTTCCGGAATTGCACTGTGCCTCATCACCTCACTTAGTGTAGAATGGATGGGACATGCGGCAGCCAAAAATCTTCATCATAACCTCTTGAACAAGATCATTCTGGCCCCAATCAGGTATTGTAGAGCTTAGTTTATATGTAGATATGCATTTATTCTTTAGAACCCTTTCTATTCATCAGGACTGTAAACATATGTATTGTAAATTATTATAAATAAAACTGCTCTATCAGTGTCAGGGGATTCTTTAAATAGGCAATTATCATTTAATTTTATTTTTATAGTACTTTCTCGTTGAGCCTTGTCAAAAAAATGGTGTACATACATTTTAAAATATATTTTAAAAGATGTTTGATCAAGTAAAGCAATGAAAACACGCAATTACCACATTTCCTGATTCTGTACTTGGCCTTAATCCTTTTTACATTTTGTACAATAAAATATTGTTGAGTTTAGCTGTGCCTACAAAGTCATTTTTGGTTACCATCTATCCACAAAGTTATGAAGGAGACTGATCATAAAGTTAAGTGTGGTATTTTTTTAAGTTTAAGTTTTTCACAATTGTGGCCAACATTCACTTGGCCCTAAAACCTGTGTTGCTGTGTACACCCTTAGTTATTACATAAAAAATGCATCCTTCACCTTGGTGCTCCAGGAGGAACATGAAGCAAAAGCCTTAAAACTTACAGAAGTTCAAGTTTATTGTGGTGTACATAGTGTATATAGTGCAATATAATCTATACATTCATGTCTTCTCAGAATGGTTGAAAAATAATATAAAACATTATATTACAGTATATAATAATACATAGCCAGATCTTAATTTAAAGCTTAGGTCACAGCAAAAACCACCATACTTAGTCACTTTTGTTTCCACTCCATAATGCTTCAGATGTCTCCAAAAGCAAGAAAGAGGACCTATGGCATGCTGCAGGCAGAGATGTCCTATGCTGCCATTACCAGAAGGTACAGATTAAGGCATTTGCAAGTGTCTCAACTGCAGGCAGTGTATCTGCAAGCCAGCAGGACAGATGACTGTATAAGATTTGGGCACCCTTGAGTGACCACACCAGAGCAGGACCAATACTGTTTCATCTAAGAGATTGTTTCAGATATACCAGTTGCACTAATACTGAAACTGCAGGCAGACACAGTCCCAACATCAATGACAGGATTGTAAGGAACAACAAGCTCCATGCTATTAGTCTTAGAGAAAAGCAACCTCTCAGAGGCTCTCCTCTAACATCTTCTAGACATTTGACCTGCAGCAGGACACCAGCAGACCACATGCAGATGAAAAAAAAATGCTGATGTCCCAGTGCCATTTTGAGATGTCTTCTCTCCTGACCTTAACCCTATAGCCTGTAAGATACCCCAGATTGCAACATTCCTCAACTATAGATTGGGAGACTAATTGGCTCTATGCACCACGTGCCAAACAGTGGTTACTACAAGAGACCATCATAAAAGATGCTGAATGATTTCCAGACAATATTTGTTTTAAGTTTCATGCTGGATGATTGCAAGAAAAAATTTGTTTAAGTTTAATGGTTGTTCTGATTTTCCTTTTGCGTTATTGTTGTATGGTTTTGTTTTCCCATTACAGTTATTTGTTTGTTATTTTAGGAGTGAAATTAAAATTTCAGTCAAACAATGGCTGTTGTGAGTTTGCATTTAGGAACGTTAATGCTAATGTTCTTAGTCATTTTAATATTTTCAGTTATGATTTGATTATTATTATGTGCTGTCATCACGTAACACCATTTTACTTTTTTTGTTATGGTTGCTTCTAATTGGTGATGGAAGAGTCCTTACAGATGATGCTACAGTTGTGACCCACTGGGCTGGCTACTTTGAGCAGCTGTTTAAAGCTGATCCTCTAGTTAGGACGTTGAACATCTCTGGGTCCACGGTTCTTGAGGCTGATCCTCCAATTACCTATGAACCACCCAGTTTCACTGAGATTGCACAGGTGATGAACAAGCTGGGGGTAGGGAAGGCTGCAGGGTATACGGGATGAACTTCTCCAGACTGGTGGTAATCTATTTCCTGGCATTGCAAGCAATCTTTGTTTCCATTTGGAAGACTAGCATCATCCCACCTGACTAGAAAATGGGACTTGTTGTCCCTATCTTGGATTGCAGCAGCTACAGATGGATAACACTGCTTTCGGTGCCAGATGAGGTCCTTGCTAGGGTCAACCTCAGTAGGATCCATAATCACTTGCTCACCTACCAGGGACTCCTAAGAATTCTACCATCGACCGCATCCTGGCACTGAGGGTTTTCATTGATCGCAAACATGCATATCGGCAGAGTTTCTTAACAGCTTTTATCAAATTTCATAAACAGTTTGTCTCAGTTGATTGAGTTGTGGGACATCCTGAGACTTTGCAGGATCCCTCCGAAGTTGCTAGATGTCATGGTTGGTCTGTATACTGCTACTGTGAGTTCTGTACAGAGTGAAGGCAGAACCTCTGCGCTTTTCCCATTTGATTCTGGGATTGTTGAGGGGTGTGTTCTTGCACCTACTCTGTTCAGTGCTTGCATGGACTTTGTGCTGGACAGGGTCGTGGGGTCCCACGGCTCTGGGGCATCTGTCAGTGATGAAAGATTCACTGATCTTGACTTTGCCGACGATGCTGTGATCTATGTGGAGTCAATAGAGGCTCTGATCGGGGCACTCGAGAGACTGAGTAAGGAGTCTGAGTGAATGGGTTTGCGAATGTCCTGGATAAAAACCAAGACCCAGGCCTTTAATGACCTCTTGGGAGTGTCGACCTTGTCGAGAGGTTTATTTACCTCAGCAGCGACATTCATGTCTGTGGTGACTCATCTTATGAAATCAGTAGACTGAATGGGAGAGCATAGGGGATCATGAGGTCGCTGGAAAGGGGTGTGTGGCACTCCCAATATCTTTGCAAAAGGACGAATGTTCCAAGTCTTTAGAGTCCTGCAGCTTCCTGTTTTGCCATTTGGTTGCGAGACATGGACGCTATTCAGTTACCTGAGACGAAGACTGGACTCCTTCAGTGCTATGTCTCTTCTGAGAATCCTAGGGTACTGCTGGTTTTGCTTTGTGTCAAACGAGCAGTTGCTCACAGAGTCCCAAATAAGGCACATCACCTGCATTGTTTGGGACTGTCACTTACGGCACTACAGCCATGTGGCGAAATTCCCTGAGGGCAGGATTCTCACTGTTGAGGACCGAAGCAGCTGGACCAGGCCAAGGGAATGTCCACATAACACCTGGCTACGGTGATGGTCATCTCCAGAGGGTGCGACTGGATCACATATCTACCTTGGGGGTTGCCAACTGGGATCCCGAGCTGCTTCGTCATGTGGTGGGTCTGGCAGCATGCTGTAACAGTGCATGCTCCTCAACCTGACGCTGCTAACTGAAAACATGCTAGCTCGTGGCATTATTGGCAGCAACGATACTTGTTGTTTAGCGCATGACCTGACATCAACACAAGCTGTATTTACGATAGTCCAATACATTGTCCAATGTCATGATTATTAGATAGAAAACTTGGCTGCAGTTAGTGATTTAGTTTTTTTTAGTGACCCTGAATCTATAGCAACAGTTACGACTAGTTTTAATCATGACGTTTCAGATTATTCAACGATTTATGTCTCTGTATTTTTTTAATTGTTTCTCTGAAGTCTGGTTTGTTTGTTCAGGCTCCTTGAAATTCAGAATTTGTCTCCTGGTCTTTGTGATTGTTTACCTGCCATTTTCTATATAGCCACCATAGTAAAGTATTTTTTTCAATCACTATATATTCTCTGCATCATTTGTCCTGAGAAAATGATAATATGTTTTGTTTTCGTTCCACAACAACAAGCATAGAAAGAATTTTCATGTTAACAATAGCCAATGGATGCTACAGAACCAATTGGAAATGAAGTTGGGTAGAATATTAAAAGAAATCTAGAAGCAAAATATGCACATGTAACTGTACAGCACTCATCATAGATCTTTAAAAAATGCAGCATTATCAAAGTACAATAGTAATTTTAGCATTCTCAAAGTTAGCTAAACGTCTGTAGAGAATGAATGAATGAGGTAAACAGGGATTAGAGAATTTAAAAAAGGAGTGTTGACTCACAAAAATAATTTTGTAAAAGACGTTAATCAATATGTACGAAAATTATTGCGTTTAACGTGCATGGATGTTGTACATTTAAAACTTTTTTGTTTCATGTTTCTTCGTGCGTACCACTGGACACAACTGTAAGCCCCTGAGGGAGATGCACTTTTTTTGTATAATTTAAGTACAGCTTTATTAAACAATACATATGAATATATGCCATGTATAACTCAAAAATATTAAATCTGTACTTTACGTATTACCAGTGTCACTGTGGTGGTTTATGCAATAATGTTCTGATCAAGAAGTTGTTAATCATAGGAAACTGACAGCATGCAAATATATAGAAATGTTTTAATATTAAAATTCAGTTAAGACTGGAGCATTAGAATGACTGGATCAAGCTAGCGGTTTGTTTTTGTTTTTCTTTTTTGGCTAGAATAAACTGTGGTTGAGTACCCAAGCCAAGGAGAACCAGAAATCTCTCACATTGAAAACAGTATGCCCAAGTGTATGTTGTGGGCATGTTGTCTTCAGCCATTTTTTTTACTTAGGGCACAGCTTATTTTTTTCATTGGCAGCTATAGCAAGTTTGTATTTTTAGTTTGCTTGCTGAGACTTACTGTCCATGAAATCTTTGAAAAGTAAGGCATGTTTTTGGTTAAACTATGTCTTCTTGGATTATTCCTTAATTTCTTTTTATCCATACACAAAAATACAGGTTTCTTTAGTTGCTTTTAATATTTTGTATTTCAGATTTTTTGATGTTACACCCTTGGGTCAAATTCTTAACCGGTTCTCAGCTGATACAAACATCATTGATCAAGTAAGTATACAGCAATGCTTCAAATGTTGTTTTAAGTCATGAGAAATGTTTTTTTTAGTTCTTTTGCATTTAGTGGTTGGGCAAATCTTGTCCAACTGAAAACAAGGAGAGATTGGAGAGGTTTAGGCAGTTTAGTGCATAACAAAAGAAAAGAAACAAGATACCTTAATAAAAGAAATATTTAACTTTAGAAGGAAAACAACACACAGAAATGCATTTCTTTGCATCTATTATTTGTCAGAGAAAAAAGAAGGATAATAAAGATATTCCTGATAAGAAAAAAATAAATACATACTTTCGTTCTTTAACTATAACTGCCATTCCAAAAATGAAAGCAAAGCCTGAATGTTTTATATGACCTAAACATTCCCTTCAACTACTGGCTGTTGTTCTCTGATATTGTGTTATTAAAGACAGGGTTGCTTGTTATTTTTGATTTCCACTAAGAATAGCAAAAAAAGCAAAGAATATTGCTTAGTTTTGTGCTTGTACCTCATATGTGCTTTTGATTAGTTACTAGTGCACCACATTTTTTGCCTTTTTATTGGCTCTTTCTTTTTGTTTTGTCCTTAAATAATGTGCTTCCCTCTCACTGCTTCTTAGCTGCCTGTTTAACCATGATGTTGCCTTATAACTCTGAAGTCTCACGTTGATCCAGAAAAGTCAATAAGCTTTAGAGAGCAGTGAAACATTACCATGTGCAAACACTTGAACGGCAAAAATTATTCTGAGATATAACACAAAACACAAATCAAATTTGACTTACTTGTACAGAATGTTATTTGCTTTTAATAAATTCAATAAAATGTAAAAAAAAAAACAAAAAAAAACCCAAAGCGAATCACAAAGAATGGATAACATCGAAGACTAAATGACATACATACATACTAATATTTCAGGTCAATACAAACATTTAAAGCAGATGGCTGCTAAGATTCAGCAATCTTCATTTATATGCATTGTATTCAGACTTCCTAGCTCACTCCAGCATGGTTTCCTTTAGATGAAAAGTTAAGTTTTAATTATATGCTTTACCCACCATTACGAATACATATCTATGAATTATTTTATAAACTGAAGCTTGGAAAGCAGGTGTTTCAGAGCACCAGTTTAACTGTATGGCACTGGCCTTTTCTTATGGGCCAAGAAGGCCAGTTTTGTGCAATTCTCCATTGATTACAGGCTGTTAATTAAAATGATCATCTAAACCAACGTTTCTTTCGATTATGCTTCCTTTTTTTACTGATCTTTAGACAGTTATATTTACTAAAGTTTATTTAAGGAGTGTGTGGCAGTTTAAGTTAATTATAAGCAGCAACTGCATATGGCTACTTGGCATTATAACTACCCAAGTTATGCTAGATATAATCTGTGGACTTGATGCAGGTCTACCATTAGTCAGGCTCATTAAACATTTATTTCTTGATTTTATTGATATTGTTTGTTTTGTTTTTCTTTCAAGTGTGATAATTTTAAAGAAGTGTATGATGTTTTGCTACAACAAAAAAAAATATTCATTTTGTAAAACTGAAGAAATAGGAAACTCTGTTTTAATTTACAGGGCACAAATGTTCAAGTTAAGGTTTAGTAACAGAGCGTAGTAAGTAAGATCAATTATGTACTGCTTTTTCAATAATTTATTGACACTAGTTCATAAACTATCTGATGAAAAAGTCCATTCGGCCAGCCTTCCTTGTTCTGAACCTGCTTACCCAGTTATAGGGCAGAAGTGAGACATTGTGTATTCTAATTTCTGAACGAATTGCTAGTTGATCAGCTGGCACAAATGTGCCCACAACCACAATTTATCATGCTGGCCAAATTACAGATGACAATCAAATTCACCCAAACAGCTTTGAGATATTTGAAGAAATTCCTCCAAAAACATAGAGAGGAGGTATGAACTTTTGAGCAGGTGCAACATTTGAGCTTAATTTTGTCTAGAAGGTGGACATTTATGATTATTATACTTATTTTATCTTTGTAAATATTCTGAACATGTTTGAGACCTCTCCAGTTGTGAACATTGTGTTAAATGTATCCAGTATACATTATAGAATTACAGTCCTGTAGCTTATCAAACCAGGTTCTCTATTAAGTTATGATTGTAATTGATATTTCCTTTATCTTTTGTATACTTCATTATATACATTAATAATTTGAAATTAGCATTAAGTTTTGTCCTTACGCTGCTCTTGTTTCATATTCATTAATCACTTTACATATTACTTTCCTGAGTTAGCCGGATATTATTGTGGCCTGTTATCTGTCTCCAGTTTTTAATTTCTCTTGCATCTTATTTTAAAAGGTTCCAAAAAGTACTAGAATATTTAGCCAGTAGGCCATCTATCAGGGAATTATTATTTTTACATTTTCTCAGTGCTTGACTTGTCTCTTTTATACATTAGTTAATGTTTCCTTTGATTCATTTTGTTGTTTTTTTTGTATTACTTATGAGGTATATTTTGATCTTCTGTATTTGTTTCTTTATGTTAATATACAGTACTGTTCAAAAGATTTATTTTAAAAGCTAGTTATCCAGGAAAAAGTATTTATTTAATTGTGAAAACACCATATAACATTAGAATAAATTCAAATAAACACTGATACAATAAAAAGCAACAAGAATTACTTGGGCTTTCCAAAAACGTATTGCTGTCTTGTCGTATGGTAAATGGCTATGCTAACACACTTTGACAAACATAAAAGCATTGTTTTGCCTCACCCCCCCCACCCCCCCCCCAAGGCTACAGTGAGCCTTTATATTTAATTCAAACTTATATTTAAATTGATACTGTTTTATTGTATCTTCTAAAGTTTGAAAGACCTATCCATTTTTCCCTAATTCTCTTTAATTATATAACTCTCCAGCTACAATTTTGCCGTTTTACTTCTGCTAAAGAATGAAATATTTCAAATATCTTGTTTTAATTTGGAGCATATACCTTATACCACTCATACATTTTTGTTTTTTTGAAATGGTCTGTCATGAAAACGTGAAACTGATTTTGACACATTAATGATTTTTAATTAAAAAAAGCCTATGTTCCTCCTTAACTAAAATTCTTTACTACCATTCTCTACTACACATTTTTCTTTAGCCCACAAACTTTCTTTCATAAGAATGATTAGACATCAGTAGGTTACTCCTCACCTTTTACTAATCTTATTAAAAACTTTATTTTTACTTCGTTGTAACTGACATTCTTCTTTTCTGCTTTCTTTTTTCTTATCCGTTATTTTCTTCATTCTTTTATGTCTTTTTGTCCTTTTTTATAAACAGTTTTGTTTACTTCTGTAAAAAATTGTGTGGGTTTTTGTCTGCTAAGTTGTATATTTTTTGACAAGTGTTGACTATGATTCAGCTGTTTCTATCTTTGTCGTGGCAAAAAAATTCATCATCAGAAGGCTTTTTACCTAAAAATAAAGGTTATTAGGACACGGGATAGACAGACAGAGTTTTAAAGCTTTATTGCAATAAAACAACACAAAAAACAACAAGGACTCAACCCAATATGGCCAAATTGAGCTGAGACCTGAACATTGCAGCAATCGAAGTTTACTGTATATAACAATTTCTTATCATTTTGACCTCATTCAATTAGCTCATTCAGCACCTGGCTATACTGTCTATTGTTCACTCTAGTTTCTGTTTTGCTTATTCTTGATTGGCTCTTCAACTGGGCAGATGTTCTTTATTCCATATTTGGTCTTTCATGGTGTCACTTCCTTCTCTAGCCTTTCAAGCTATGCTATAATGGTGGCCTAAAGCTAAGCTTTAATTAAAAAGAAATATAGTATATGCTTTCATTTAATCATTGCTTGGCATGCTTGATTTATCTTAATTTCTACACTAAAGTTAATTTCTAATATATTCTTCTAATATTTTTGCTAATGCCTGAATTTACTAAGGTTTTCTTTCATGCATTACATCAGTGTGACCTTGCTTACAGCAAAAGCCTTTTGTTTCTTTTCTGCTGATTCCCCAATCCAGCTGGTTTCTTTACGTGCCTCCCAGAGCCATCTTCTGTCTGAGCTATCGTTTCCTTAGCTTCCCAGCCTTGGACACAGGTGTTCTCAATGGTCTCAGAACGTCAATTCTGTTCTTTTCTCACACTAGAAATTCTGCTGTAAGCTTAAAGAATAATGCAATATGACTGATTTTTTAGTTAACTATTTCCTTGACCTATCTTATTTTCTTAACTTTCTAATGTATGCTTAATCTAATGTTTTTGAAGCTTTTTAATTACTTTGTATGGCTGTTTATGGTAATTTGCTATTTTTATGCTAATACAAAAAATTCTCTTCTTTCTCCACTTTTTATTACATCACTTGGCCAAAATAGCAGTGGCTTAACATGAGTATTGATTTTTATCAGTTATGTGTTTTATTTTTACTGATTGTCTATTGAAATCTTTCCACTTGTTGTCCAGCTATCACTGTGCGCACTACGGAATCCTTAATACAGAATACAGCTGCACTCTCCACTTCAAGACAGGTTAACCGTGAATAGTAAAGAAAGAGTGGCAATCAGGGCTGAGTATGCAGTGAGGTTGCCATACTAAAATGATTTTTGTAAAATCGCTCACTTTTTAAAATTCCCATAACAATTAAGATGGTGAATATCTACTATTGAACTGTGTTCTGTCAGCAGTATTTTTACTTGTGAGTTGGCATTGCTATTAATCTTTTGTAAGATTAATTTTCATATTCAAATATCCAAATAGATATTAAATCAAAACATGGGGTGGTATCTAAATTGCCATGCAGATTATTTTTTTGCCAGAACGAATGAAAGAAATTGATGTTCTGTAAAGATTTCTTGAAAAATGTTTTATTGATTATTTTTTTTCTAATAATTCATCGCCACCATAGTGGTTGTGTATCTTCTTCTGTTTTCATATTTGGCTTTGATCTCAAATTGCTGGAGACATGGACTCTTTTCAGATATATAAAGTCTCCTTGGAGGGAGATCTTCCACATTTCCAAACATACAATAATCCTCATAATTCAGAGGTTTCTTTTCTGAAGTAAAACATTTGATGGACACGCTCATTCTGCCTCATATCTAAAATGGTTTATATTATCACATGCCTTTAACCTGTGCCCCTCCAACTTCACAATATTAGTGCCATTATAGATTCTTCTTTTTTCCATGAATTAAATGTTTATATACCTGCCAATAACACCTTTTTTAAGTATACAGAGTAGGGTGCAAATTAGTCTTGGGCACTTTAGACAGGTCACAAAACTTTTTGTCTTAGATGTGCTTTTTTTGTCTTCTGGATTAGCGTGTCAATAGCAAAGGAGCATATTGTAGAGTTCCAAACATATCTTTGGCAAAAAGTGAAGCAATACAAATAGATATATAAATGTCCTTAAAGAAAGAAACTAACTTAGTAAATGGCCACTTTCCAGTTTATAGACATGCTGCTCAGTGCTCACTGCATTAACTATGCAAATATAACAAAAGAGATGGTAATGATTAATGATATAATGTGCAGTTTACAACAAAGTGGTTTAAATTAAAAACTGTGTAGAGGGAATAAAACAATGCAAGGGAAGGCCATACTAAAAAGGTGCGGTTGTGGTAGATGTGGCAGTTCAACTTGTAAATTTTACTCTGTGGCAAAAGTGAGCCTGGTGACAAAAAAAAAAATGATCATCTTGCATAATCAATGTCCCTCTCAAGCACACATTTTGCAGCAGACAGGTGTTTCCAGATGTACTGTCTAAGCACAAACAGCCCAGGTTGAGGACTGCAGACTGCTTATATTAACCTTTTTCATTTTGCTTAAACGATCCATGATGACCTATAAAGGAACTCATCTATACTAATAAAAGGCAAAGCCCTCACTGACTCACTCACTCACTTACTCAATCACTGACTGACTGACTCATCACTAATTCTCCAACTTCCCGTGTAGGTAGAAGGCTGAAATTTGGCAGGCTCATTCCTTACAGCTTACTTACAAAAGTTGGGCAGGTTTCATTTCGAAATTCTAAGCATAATGGTCATAACTGGAAGCTATTTTTCTCCATATACTGTAATGGAGTTGAGCTCGAAAGCCGTGGTGGGCGGAGTTTCGTGTGACATCATCACACCTCCCACGTAATCACGTGAACTGACTGTCAACGCAGTACGTAAGTACGTAGAAAACAAGCAAGAGCTCCAAAAAGCGCTTAAGAAAACATGCATTATATAATTGAGAAGGCAGCGAAACAATAAGAAGCGAGCAAGTGACATATACAACCATATTCATGAGTGCTGCTACTTCGGAAACAAAGCACGGTGTAAATCTAAAGTTTAAATTACGTTCATAGACAGGCTGCCGCTGGCGTTTGTCATGCCCACGGGTAATGCGGGATACAAGTTTAATGAGAGGATGCAGGATATAAACGAGAGTTTTGATCACTTTGTAACTAAGTTAAAATTGCAGGTGAAGGGCTGTGCTTATGCAAATTCCGAGAGACTGTGTTTGTGGGGGATTGACAGTTAAGGCAGGTGGGAGAGTCACGTCATCATCCCCCCTCCCATTCACCTCATTTCGCTCTGAGCTGAGCTCCGCAGCTAACGCAGTCTTACGGAAGCGACTTTGTGACGCTGCCACCAAATACTCACAGAAAAATCCACAAGTTAATACACACTCTGAATCCTCCAGGCACTACTTACAAAAGGTTACATTGACAATCGTGTTACGTTATTTTTAAAATGTTTCCTTTTCTTAGCACAAGCACAGCTGAGAAGCTTCGATGCATGTGCTCCATAACGCATTAAAAAATAATGCATTTAATCACACTTTGCATTGCAAGCAAAGGGGAACTTCTGTCAATGCATGATTTCCTGGTACACCGATAACATTGATCAGCGCTTCCCGATTCATTTTACCCTCGCACCCCCTTGGTTTGAGAACAAGTATGAAAAAATATGAGGTTAACACAGAAAAACAGATCACCAATTGAAGCTTTATGAATAATCGATACTTTATTCGCCATCAATAATTGTTTTGGTAAATCCATACTCAGTGTAATCCTCCTTCCATTTTATAATTTTTCCGCCACTAGCCATGATTAAATGAACGGTAAAAAAGTAATAGCGAAGCAAGGGTGACTTATTCAGGCAGGCAGGCGACAGCTCAATAGCTCGAATTTGGATATAAGTAGGTTCTATTTAGTCGCCAGAAATATCTTTGGTAGGAATGGAAGTTGAATTTAGTCTTTAAATTTCTATGGTGAAGAAAAATTTATGCAATGATGACTAAATTTAACTATATAAAGTCAAAACTTGTATATATAAAGTCATTCCCGAATATATAAAGTCAAAACTTGATTATATAACGTCACTGTCGGAATAAATAAAGTCAAAACTTGAATATATAAAGTCAGCGTCGGTATATATAAAGTCAAAACTTGTTTCTGAATATATTAAGTCAAAACTTGAATATATAAAGTCAGCGCTGAAATATATAAAGTCAAACTTGAATATATAAAGTCATTCCCAAATATATAAAGTCAAAACCTGAGTATATAAAGACGGCGTTGGAATATTTAAAGTTAAAACTTGAATATATAAAGTCAGTGTCAGAATATATAAAGTAAGCGCTGGAATATATAAAGTCAAATCTTGAATATATAAAGTCAGCGTCGGAATATATAAAGTCAGTGCTGGAATATATGTTTGGTTTTCCCTTTCTTGGTGACCAGAGGCTCTCTTTATGTTGGGCTTTTAGGGAGAAGCGAAAGCATGTCGCTGGAAAGGGGTACGCTGGATTTATAACACCAGACAAAACAGGAGCATCATATCATTGTCAAATGAAATGTAGCACAATAATAGTTTTATCCTGATTATTTTATTTTCATAATCATAATTGAAATTTAATTAATAACCTACCCCTATCAAAAATAACAAAGCATAAATAATGTTTAAGTCTGTATAGGACTCCAGTGATAACAAAAAAAATAAAAATAAAAATAAAATAAAAAATAAAAAAATAAAAGCAAATATAACAAAACATTCCTTAACCTATTTAATCCAATTCAGGGTCGTGCAGTGCCAGAGGCTATGCCAGCAATACTGAAAGAAATCCAGGAAATAACCAAGGGCTGCAGTGCACCTCAGGACTATATGAGCAAACATTTAAGATAAAACAAATCACAAACTTCCAGGCAAGGCCATGATATTCATGTGTAATCCACATTTTATAGCAGCTACTTTACAAAGTTACCCTAACTTGAGCACAACACGTCCTCCAAATACGATCCTGATTGAAAGAAATAATGATAATCAAATCCTTGATGACAGCAACACTCATAACAGTGACAAAACAATTACATTGACAATCATGTTACATTATTTTTAAAATATTTCCTTTTCTTTTTCATAACTTCTTTAACACACTACTTCTCCGCTGCGAAGTGCAGGTATTTTGCTAGTTATCTATAAAAAGCAAATAATGACATTAAGTTTGTACTATAATAATACAAATAGTTCAAATTATATAACCCATAGGAACAAGGCACCAACAACCATTAATAATAAGTTGTTGCAAAACATAATAAGAAATGTAAAAGAAAATATGGTAAGTTGTGAAAATTAGATAATAAACATCAAGACCTAGATAATAAGTAAAGTTTATGTGATTTTAAGTTATAAGAACAAGAGAATAACTAAGATAAATAATGAAGAAGACAATAATGCACAGCTGATTATACACTTTATCCTTGGAGAAGGATTTTTGTGAGCAAAACAATACACTGTGGAAATTATGGTAATATGATACGCAGCTTTTGAAAAGAGAGAGTAATATTTTCTTGTTCAGAATAAGTGAAGCAGACAGAGAGTACCCTCAAGTTCATCAGCAGTGGAGGTGCTGAAGCACTGTCACCCAGATGCAACGTCACCTTTATTATACTCCTTATAAAGCAAATTTGTGTACAATGGGAGATGCAGAGCATTTCACTGGCTTTACTTAGTGAAGTAAATCCCACTAAAAACAGAAGTAAGAAAGAAGATGAAATTTAATTATCTAAAAAGTAGAAAGAGGTAAATTATATTTTTTAACTTTTGCTTTGGTGGCTTTTTGTCTGTTCCCAACAGCACATTCCTCCTACTCTGGAGTCTCTTACCCGTTCCACGCTGCTCTGCCTCTTTGCTATTGGCATCATAGCATTTGTCACACCAATGTTTCTGGTTGCAATGGTGCCTCTTGGGATCACCTTTTACTTCATACAGAAGTATTTCAGGGTTGCCTCCAAGTAAGTCTTGATATTTTTAACTCTTGTGTTAAATTTACTTGTCTACTCATTGATCATATAAGGGTATGCTGAAATAGAAGAAATAAAGTGTACACATTGTGATTGAGAAATATATTTTTACCCAGAAACACTGGTCTAGTTTGCATGGAAATCAGCATGAGAGAATTATAATGTTTGAAAATTATTAGATTTACATGGTAAGGTTGTTAACAGTCATAACTTGCCACTAGACTTTGCACATCAGGTTTATCATTACAAGGTGGTAACTAAATGCAAGTGAACCATGGAGTCCTTAGGATTCTTGTAACATCATTTCATCACACAATACTGTATCGTGAAATGTTGGTCACTTCTACAAATAATTCAGCGATAGTAATAGGGTGCAAATTGTGAGTTTTTATGAAATTGTGTGGTCTGTTTGCTATTTCACAACATGTCTTGACTTTATAAATGTGACAGTGGTTCCAGGAATGTACTCTTTCTTATTAGGAAGAAACTAAGATTCTAAGAGAAACAACAACAATATGGAAGGACTGATTATAATACAGGCCATTGAAGCAGCAACTTCAGTCCATTTTGCATTATCATCAGAGAAATGGCATGCATCTTGGATTGTTGAGTAGCACTTCAGACTGTAGACTGTTGACTTTCAGATGTGGGATAACTTTCATTAAGTGCATTATGAGATATGCCTTTGACCCCTTGTCAATGATGACTATGTCTGGTCATTTTCAGGGATGGGTTCTGCTGATAACTACAATATATGGACATAACAATGACGCAGAACATTGGTACAATCCAGGTGTTGTTTTACAGAAGTGCAGGATTCATTGTGTGATGCACCATTTTCTGTGATAGTTGTTCCTTTTGCTGCTTGTTATAGGTGATACAGTAATAGCTGGAAATCACTTATGGCATGTTCTGGAAAGATGGTTTGGTGCCATTTTCTAGTAGAACAACACCTGAACATATACTGCTTAGCTGGTATCTCCCAGTATTGCCTTTGTGATTGTGATGCTTTAATTACAATATTTCTTTTTCCAGTGGTTTTTTGGTTTAAGATGGAGAAAGAGAAAGAGAGAGAAAGGAAAAGTGTGACATGCAAAAGAGATTTGAATTCAAATTGATTGATTTATTGATAAAAATGAGCAATTCAATTATTAAGCTGAAAAAGGGCAAAAAATAAAAAACAGATCAAGCAATACAAGAAAATAAGGCCAAGTAACTCAAAGAATATTGTTGTGACATGGGATGCAAATATTTAGAAGAAGAAAGTAATGGCAAGGTGAATAAAGTTTGGTGACTTTTTATTTATTTATTTAAAATTTTATTGATTTTATTGAAATCACACAACATTCCATACAAATAGATCAATTTTTACAAAAATAGGATCGAAAAAGAATGCTTTAAATGCTTATTCTAAAACGTTATTGATTAGATCCTGCCAGGTTTTGAAAAAGTCCTGCACAGATCCTCTATGTGAGAATTTGATTTTTTCCTATTTCAAATAATATATAATACCAGTAACGGCATACTGCACGATAATGTGCAGTGAATACACTTGACTTGACCATTCCTAATTTTCATACTGTTTCTCTGTCTCTGTTTAGCATTCGTTTGCTCAGAGGTTGATGCGCTTGCTGCTTCCTGAACAGCTCTTCTTTTCTCCACCCTAGTGGCCCGCTGCTTCTCTTCTTTCATCGGCATCTTTTCACGTTGAAGCTGATTAAGTTAGTTTTTGTGTTGCAATTACTTAGTATGTTTTCTTTAATTTTTCACTTAAGCTGGCACTTAAGTCTTCAATCTGCCTCAAGAATATTCAGCGAAGGTGGAAGGGAATGAGAATGGTGCCCATACACATGCGCCACACAGCCGCCCTGCTGAGCGCTGCCAAGACTTGTTTCTACAATAAAATAAAATAAAAATCATCACCCCGAAAGCAAATAGTAGACGTCACATAGTATATGTGTACTAAATTTCAAGTCAGTAGGTGAAATGGTTTGCAAGCTACAGGTGATTTAAAATCCTGGACAGACAAATGAACAGCCACGGTAGCGTATTATATGAGAAGATCAGTTACCCACTGACTTAAAAGAGAGTTAGGATTCTTCCAGTTGAGCAAAATAAGACTGTGTGTCAATAGTGTAGTAAAGGCAATCACAGTTTGTTTGTCCTTCTCCACTTTAAGCCCATCTGGAAGAACACCAAACACAGCTGTTAATGGGTTAGGAGAGATTGTGACACCAAGGCTGTCTGATAGACATTTAAAGATTTTGGTCCAGAATGATGTTAATTTGGTGCAGGCCCAAAACATGTGACCCAGGGAGGCTGGAACTTGATTGCAATGTTTGCAGGTTGGATCTTGCCCTGGAAACATTTTGGACAATTTTGAACGAGACAGATGTGCTCGATATATAATTTTGAGTTGAATAATTGTATGCTTTGCACAAATGGAGCTCAAGTGAATTCTCTGCATTGCTACCTTCCACTCCTTTTCTGAGATGAATGAGAGATCCTTTTCCCATTCTCATCTTGGATCTTTGAAAGGGAGGGACTGTAAAATGGTTTTATATATTGCAGAAATGCTGTCTGAGTCCTCGAGACTGAGCAATATTTTTTCCAGCATATGGAGAGGTGGGAGGTGAGGAAAATTGGGCAGGTTCTGTTTAACAAAGTTTCTAATAAAAATCTGACTGACAGGTCAAAGTACTTAGAAGACTTACAGGTAAAACTGCAATAGGTCTAAATATGGAAAAAACAAAGCTGCAAAAGTTACAAATTCACAAAGGCAACACTATCTGATGAAAGAAAAGCAATGTAGCAGGCAGCAACACAAAGAACACACTTATTGACTCCACAATCAGCATTAGGCCTGCTAATCCCGTATGCAGAGCCTCACATGACAGCCCTGATTGCTGTTTATCTGCAATGCGAAGAGGATTACAATGAAAACTCACCACTTCCTAAAACTGTAAAATCATAGGGCCATTCAGAATTCTGTGGATGTATATCAAACAAATGAAAGCATGACAGAGTCTGAATGATACTTAGAAGAAAATGAAAGATGAAATAAAACAACTAGGTAATAATAATAATACATTTTATTTATATAGCATTTTTCCTATGCAGCATTTTGTGCGTAGTTTAGGACAACAGAAAAAATATGAAAAGTGTAACTAAGTGTAACTTGATGACATAAAGTATATGTTAACATGTCATATTGATACTTGAACAAATGATGAATGCTAATGATGAAATATTAGTGAATTCTACTCATTAAACTATCAGTGACATAATAAGGAGAAAAAACGTTTTTATAATTCCAGAGGGTTTGAAATCTGGAAATCTTTCTAAATTCAAGTTAGAAGTCTTTACTAAAATCCTCTGCAACTTTATTACAGGGATCGTGGTCATTGAAAGAGTGTATCACTTACCTGGTAACTGTTCTCTTAGGGTTTCCATCCATCCATTATCCAACCAGCTATATCCTAACACAGGGTCACAGGGGTCTGCTGGAGCCAATCCCAGCCAACACAGGGCACAAGGCAGGAACAGCATTCCACCACAGGGCTCACACACACACCAAGCACAATTTTAGGATTGCCAGTGCACCTAACCTGCATGTCTTTGGACTGTGGGAGGAAACCAGAGCACCCAAAGGAAACCCACACAGACACAGGGAGAACATGCAAACTCCACACAGGGAGGACCCAGGAAGCAAACCCAGGTCTCCTTACTGCGAGGCAGCAGCGCTACCATTGCGCCACCGTGCCGGCCTCTCTTAGGGTTTTCAGCTTTAAATCAGATAAGCTTCTGGAGCAGAAAAGGTATTATTTCACACTAGAAAGAATGTATAAATTCTTTCTGAGAATGATTAAATCTCTATTTTTTAGATTTTGTTTATGGCAGCCACTGAAAGCAGGTTGGCATATTGTTGTACCTAAGAATTAATATGACAAAATAGTGAAAATGGTACTAGTAGATGTAATATGATCAAAACAGGCCAAAAGTTAAAAACTATAAGATCAATGACGCAAGTCATTAAAACCAAAATGCTAAGCTACAGGTATATCATTGGACAGCTAGGAAATGCACAGCACTGACTTTTTATACTATTGCAATCGAGGTGTCATGTATTACGCATTTCTGGTCATCAAAGTACGTAATATGGCTTGTATATGCCATATAAGTGTCACATTGGTGGCCTTAATTTCAATCATTTCATATACTTTAATTACCTTCTTTTTACATCGTCCTATGACTCATTCGTTTAGCATTAGTACAGATAGCCATAGTACATGCTATAATATCTTTTGCAATGTAATTTTTAAAAAGGGAAGATATAATCTGAATGCTTAAGTGAAGTATACTTTAGCCTAACTCAATTAGTCTGTTTAGTTCTGTTGTTTTATTCTTGTTTTTGCTATTTGTATTTGTTTCACTTATTTTTTTCTGTTTTCCTTATTGTGTATTTTTAATTGTATCCCTTGATTATATTACTATGAGTATCAAAGACACTTAGTATGAATTGCAATTTTTATTAACATATTAGTTGTTATTTTTGTGGAAGCTACTGTATGTTGTTGAGCATGTCATGCTTTCTTGAAATGTCAGAGGACAAGGACTCAGAAGTGTTTGATCTTAGTGATAAAGTTATTTTGTGGCATTATTGTCATTCTGAAAGTTTTCTGAACACATTAATGGTAACAGGGCTAAGCAGTGGGGGAATGTGGGATTTGCTGAAAGTAAAAATTTTAAAGACATGTTATTTTTCTTTTCCTTAAAAGATCTCAAAAGATCTTAAACATAAAACACATATCAATCATTCGTTAAAGTGTGTAAACTGGAATGTAAAGTTGTCCATTATGACCTCAAAAAGAAAAAAAGTGCTTTCACATCTGAGCTCTCTGAGATCAAATGTAGTATATTTGTATTTGTTAGTTTTCTGGGATTTTGTACTTTTTATATTGATTTAGTTGTATTTTGCTTGTTGTGGTATAAAGTTTAACAAAAGTGAAACCATTGCCTAACCAGCTTAACCCTAGACCCATCGTATATAGATCAAATGATAGACGTTGTTCGGTCTAGTTCACCTCTCAAGAGAAGCTATGACATAATGCTTCTATTGGATATGATACAGAACATTCATCTGACATAAATGTGGCTTCATGCCACAGTGTGAAGGTGCTTGTTTCATCCACCTTGTTTTTTATTTATTTATTTAGTTATTTGAAAGACCCCTGTAATGGACCAATAATTAGCTCCTCTACTCTGCTTTTGGAATAGGTTGCTGCTAACTGTCACCTGACCCATACACATGTTTTCATGCCATGCTCTTTCGCACAACAATTGTTTTTTTTTTCTCACAGTTAATAATTTTGAAAAAATTAGAGTACTCTTATACTCAAAGTATAAATAAGCTATTTTGTGTCATTTGTAATTTAGAGCTTTTATCCTTTCTCATTTATTATAATAAATGAACAGAGAGTGCATGTTTTTTTTTTCTCTACATCTATCAACTGTGTAAAACATTCCTAGAGACCTCCAGGACCTTGATGACTCAACCCAGCTGCCATTGTTGTGCCACTTTTCTGAAACTGCAGAAGGACTCACCACCATTCGTGCTTTCAGGTTAGTTAATCTTACTCATGGCCTTTTAGGTTAAATTTAATGTTCTTTCAGTTTCATTTTAATTCCTAAACTTTAAAGTAAGTAAATAATGATTAATTGAATTTGTGTTGGTAAAGTTCCTACAAATAATACAGCAATGCCCACATATAAAGAGCCACCAAACAGTGACTTTACCACAAGCACATTTACACGGTGAATTGTTTCAGTATTGCTGGTCAGCACTGGTGCTAACAATAAAATGAGGTGGCTAATATCATTTTTATTAAGCAGACATTTGAATGCTATGTGCAAATATGAATACAGTATATAAAGAGCTCACTGGGGCTAAGGAAGACAAAACCAATGCAATGATTCTTGCAGCCTTCCTAGCAGGGATATGTTAATATTTTTGATAAGGTGGCATCCAGAAAAATGTAGATTGCAAGTACAAGATCAAAGGTGACAAACCGCTGCTAAAAAGGAATGCAGGGGTTCAGGTTCTTCCAAATTGTCATGTGACAAAAACCATAGGTTAGCCATATATTCTACTGTGGATGAGCATCTAGGTAATAGTCATGGGAAGTCAGCATGAAATATTCAGGTGCACTGATTTGCCATTCAGCAAATCTTTATTTCATAAGGTGTCTTTAATAAAAAAAACACTATTAAAAAACATTATTACAGATTGATATGTAATTAAGGACAATATCAAGATAAAGGTCAAAATATTTATTGTATGAAAATAATAACAGTTATAAATGAAACGGTGCATGAGTGACAAATTTCAAACTTAGGAAAAGTGTTTAAAGAATGCAGTAGAGGAAATACTGATACTTAGAGATTACCCCAGAAAGATTAGAATGAAGGTGTTTTCACAAGGTTTGTTACTCATTCTTTACACTTTTTCATTGGGTGTGAACAAATGATTAAAAAATTTAAAATGGATGGATCTGACATTGTTTGATTTCTCAATATACTACTTTCTGTGATATTGTATAGGTATATACCTTAGAGAAGTTTGTTTTAAATGTTGATTGCTGCACACAGCATATGTTTATTTCAGAATATGTTCTCTGTAACAGGTGCACTTATGTTTGTTGAGAAAGGCCTCTTGCCTACTACCTGGAATGCCCCAAGGCTGCCAAACTGAAAGCCTGGAGTTTTGGTTTGTGTCAGCTGGTCCTATGCAGTAAAATTAAGTAGTGCATGCAACATTTTCCGTTTGTCTCACCATTAGAAAGAGAATCTAGAGCCAAAAAAGTTCTGAAAACTTAACCTGTTACTCAGACAGGGCCTTAAAAGGTGAGCGACCAAAAAAAGAAAACAGGCCTGAAGTATGAGTCTGGCTTGCATTAGCAGTAAGCAGCCTGCCAAAAGAAGCGTGTAAGACCACAGTAGCGAGAACAGCAAGATCCGTTGAATTTGTCAGCTCCTGTGGAAAACACATGAGATCAATAGGTCCTGCATATGCTTTTCTCTATGTGAACCACTCTATCATTATGCCTGTTTCATTTAATTTATAATAGATTTCTAGAATGTGGAGATTAGTATGGAGAGAAGTACTGTAATTGATCCAGCAGGCAAAATGCATACTGCCAGGGACAATATAGCTTGATACAAGAAGCAGCTATGCTTAATTTCAGTGTTTTTACATTGCTTTCTGTTTGTACCTCTATCAATTGTGTATAAATGGGCATCCAGTACACTAACTTGTTAATCTGAAAGTGTGCCACATCTGCTGTTTCCAACTATTACTTTAAGAAAACAGTGTTAGAAACATCAAGTTATATTCTGATGGAACTATGTATGTGCACCTCCCTCTGGTCAGAGCAGCAGAAGCTATTAATTTCATTCACTTCTTTATTTTGTTTTTTCATTGTAGACATTAGAGATTGCCATCAGATTGTGGATCTCTCTTAACACTGCACATTTCACAGCATGCCTTCTAGTTCCAGAATCTAAGCAATAACCAAGTGTGCTAATTTTGTAGAGACTTAAATGCAAGTTGGGAGAGTAATTTAGAGAACTAGTCCACCACGTTCTTTTCATCAGGCTTCCGAAATATTTAGTAACTCAAACACCTTGTGTTACCCACATTTCTCTTAAATAATTTTCCAAAGTATAATTTGAATCTATAAATGCAGTGTTTACCTTGTGATAGACTGGCATCCTACCCAGGGATTGTTCCTTCCTTGCCCCCTATACTTACTGGGATAGGCTCCAGCTTCCCCACAGCCCTACCTTGCATAAGAGGGTGAAGTAAACAGACTGATGGACGGATGGCTGGCTATGTTTGATTTGTACTGTGCACATTTTACTTAAAAGAAAAATCACAGAAATAACCAATTTGTTTGTATTAATGACGTGCCTGGAACTGCTTTCAGGAAATTATCTCATCTAGTAATGTTTTGTTGGGGACTGGCTGAGTCAATGCTGCTTTCAAAAGTTTTAATACTTCAGCAGGTTTTGGGAACAAAACACTTCACCACTTCTTATTGTTTTTTTCTTGCAGAGTAAGTTTTGTTTCACTTCTGAATCCTTGGATTCCAACTGGAAATGTAGAGGAAGTGGGTGCATATTCATATTCAATTTCTGGGTTTCAGCGTTAGTAGTCACATTTATTTTAATGTAGTAGTAGTAGTATTGTTATGTGTACAGAGTACAGAGAAATTCTTGTGTGCCTGTCTAATAATCACACAACACATCGCCACACAGTGGCATGCTAAACAAGAATGCATTTTAGTAATACAGTATAGCTCAATGTCTTGTTGACAAACTGAGTGCTGTACACATTTTCAGTTAAAGTTACTACAGAAAATTTTATACAACAGTTATACAAAACAGAATGTAGTATGTACATACAAGTATACTCTATACATGTCATTTATATACCTATTGTGATAGATTAGGGGCTCTCTCACTCCCTTGAACCCTCAGACACCACGTCAGACACCAGATAAAAAATCCAATAATTATTTATTATAATAATAATGTTCACAAAGCACCCTCCACTCCACAATATTCAATAAATCAATCCAATAACCTATAGTTAAATCACAATCCTCCACTCCCAGACACTTAGCCACCCTGCCTCCCAACTCAGCTCATCTGTCTGGGATCTCCCACAATCCTTTATAGTCCTTGACCCGGAAGTGCTTCTGAGCCCTCAGTCCATGTGATTATCCAGCACTTCCGGGTCAGGTAAAAACTTCTCTTTTTCTTCAGCCCGGAAGTATATCATTTCTTCCGTTTCCATGATTGTGAATTATTTCCGGGCTATAAGGAAAGTATAAGTCCCTGGGCCACCCTGCAGCGTCCTCCGGTGGCCCCCATAGTATCCAGCAAGGCTGTGATGAAATACTCCAAGTTCCATGATGCCCTGCTGGAATTCGGGGCCCTTCCATGTTGCAGGAATTGCTCCATTTGGCGGCCAGGATACACAGCCGGCAATCCCTCACACTATATATATATATATATTGGAAAATCTTAATTCAGACTATATGATTAATATAAGTACACCTATACAGTAACAAGTAGGGCTCCTTACTTCTTTAGACAAACAGACTGAAATCTTTGAGGCAAGGTGTCCGTGAGGTCCTGGAAACAATCAATAACATCCTGCAGATTTTTCAGCCACATGTTCAAACTGCAAACATTTCATTCCCCCATATATAAAAGGTGTTGTTTTAAATTGAAATCTCCGAATTGTACATGCCATTGCAGTAAACTGAAGTTACTGGTTTTTAGAACAAATTTGAGTTGATGCATGCTTTGTGACATGGTACATTATCCTGCTGGAACTATCAGTATGAAAAAGGTAGACTCTGACCTTGATCCACCTGGTCAGCAGCAAAGCCTAGGCACAATGATTATCAAATGATATTAATAGATTTAATGTGTGTTAGGATAGCATTCTCCACAGTATTACATTACCACCACTAGAATGTGCTGTTGATACAAAGCAGGACTAAAATCCTAGGGCAGAAATCTATCTTCGGTTCATCTTTTCTATCTTCAGTTGCCCAGAATTGGTGATCGTGACCACTGTAGCCTCATCTTCTTATTCTTAGCTGACAGTAGTGGAACCCAGCATAGTCTTTTATTGCTTTGGTCTGTCTTGTTCAGGGTTAGATGTGTTCATAGACGTCCTACACAACACTGTTGTATATTTGTGTGGCCTTATTAGCTTGAATGAATCTCACTATTATACACAGACCTTTATTAATGACATTAAGGCCCACAGAATTCCATCTCACTGGAGATTTTTAATTTATTGTACTATAATCTTAACATTTCGAATTATATTACATGATTTCTGCCCTTCACCACCATCTCTGGACTAACATCCCACCATCAAAGTCTCTTAGACCTTGTGTCTTGCCAGTTCTTATTTTTGGCTGAACAACAATAAACTTCTTCACCGTGCCTGGATGCTATAATATACTTTGACTTTCAGTCAGATGATGGGTGTTTGGAGGAGAATGCAATTTATGTCAACAAGCATTGTACATAATAAAGTGTCCACTGAATGTACAGTATATACAATGTATGTCAAAATCTGTACTTGTGTTATAAAAGATTTAAAAACATATTGAGCAAATGTATATTTAGTGCTTTTTTAGTTAAATATCTGCATGGACACTAATTGTGATAAAGGAACTTTCAAATGATTTTTTTTTAAATTAATGGTATTCTGCAGCAAATTAAAGGTGGCAAATCTTGGCAGTGTGTATTTGGCTACAATTAGACTGCTCAAAGAAACAATGGTAAGTCATTTGTATGCTGCGAATGAGGGGTAATATATACTTCTTGAGAGATGGTGGAATGCATTAGCAGAAACAGATCATTTCAACCCTGATACTCAGGACCAGCAGAGTGTGTCCACAAGAATCTGGGGGTAGCATATATTACATTCCTGTATTTATAATTAATGCAGAGAGGCATTAATCCTCAACAAAAAAGGCATATTATATTTATTTTACTATTTCTTTAATGATTCACATTTAATAACATTAATGTAGATACAACGGGGTGGAGTCAATGGGCTTTCCTATGTAAAACTTGGAAAATAACTACTAAACATTTGATGATGATGAACATATATGTATACCCATTAACCATTTAACCATGTAAGACAGATGTATGGTAAGATGTTGTTGCTTGCTAGAAAAATTACACTTTAGTGTAATATCAACAAATGCCATTGTAGGAGGTCTGCTCTGGCTTCAGACTGTTGCCAAAGAACAAAACCTCCATGCTATTAAGCTAAAATCCATCAGTGTTACTACTTAAGTGTGTCCGGTGTGTGTATGGGGAAACAGGTGGTTCTTATATAGAAAGCTGTTATCTTTTTCAATTGAAATGCTCTTATAGAAAGTTACTACTATATATTGCTGTTATGCTGCAGCTCCTCATAGGATTAGTTCCTGTATCATAGTTGTGACTATTGATATTTCATTTCCATGGCTGCCTGCCTTAAAGCCACAAATGTTGTTGTTATTTCCAGTAATGAATTCTTTTATTCTGAAAATTTCCCCTTTTGACCATTTATTTACTATGTCATTGCCAGAAGTGGTGTTTTGTCGTCATGAACTACCTTCGTATTCCCCTCATTTAATATTTTGTTGCTAAATTCTGGTTCCCTTAATCAAAAATCCATGGGGCCCTCCAACTTTCCCTCTCCAGAGTCCCGACATGGTAAAATGTATTACCATTATTTTAACACAATATCTAAACTACTAAGATCAACAGAAAGAATTTAATAAACACAAACCCTTTATTTTAATTTTGTGAAAAAAGATTATTTAATTAGAACAACGTAATGAATACAGAGAAAATAAAAATAAGTGCTTGTTAAAAATCTAAAGAAGTAAAAAAGCAATTAAATTGCAAAATAAATATAAGAATCACATGGTAATGAAAAATAAATACAAACTGCCCTTTGTAATATTTAAAAAAAATAATAATAAAGGGCATATAATAGAAATTTTTAAACTGACTCATTGAGGTATTATTGTAACTTTCCAAACTGCTGTTTGTAGCTTTTGGCTACAGTAAATGCAGCCATTGTGCCCTCCAGCTCCAAAGGCCTTCAAACACTGATTTCCATTGAAATTAGAGTGACGACTATAAATCTCTCCTGGTAAGATAGTAGATCTCAAGTAAGATTTAATCAGCTTTAAAAATGTAAAACTTGTCTCACTAGAGACAACTGTGATAGTACTGCACTGTGTCTCCTCCTGACTTATCCTAAGTCTTAGATATTCTCACAGCACAATCAAATGACAAGTAGACTAAAACAAACCACATAATCACAGCATCAAGGTGACCACAAAACTGCTTCTGCTGTGGCAATTGCAAGTCACCAGTACTCAATCCAACTTCAAACACACAGCTTTTTCTCTTACCATTTTTTTCTTTCCATTAAATAAATTCTTTAAATTAAAAAAAAATTATCATCAATTTCATAACTTTGTAATAGTTCTGCTTCTTCTTTTTTCCGACTTTTTGCTTCCAGATATTTAAATTCTCTTCATGACTTGAAAACGATACTGATTACATTTATCTTTGCTATAAAAGTAACATTCATCATGAACACTCACACAACAGCAATTGGGAGGCCCCCCTTAGAGGGGGTTTCTAACTGTGTCACTGCAATGTGTCAATGCTGTGCTTCAAGTGAGGAGTTCACGCAGATTTGTTGTTGCAATGAATACCAATGTAAACAGAAGTCCTCTTCCACCCTGTTCAAGGCCCCAGGCAATTACCTGCTTTGCCTGTCTTGTCACTATGCCTTTGCCCTTAATTTAACATTTAACAATTGCTAAGCAAGTTATTTTAAATATAAAAATATAAAATGCACACTATTACATATTTTTTTCATTTTGCTGTATTTCTTCTTTGGGTTTCTGGCTTCTAATTTCATCTGTACTTTCTTTCTCTCTGTTTTCTTTTGGAAATAAGTAATTGTAGCTAGAATGGAATTATAAATAGTTTTGAAGTGATAAATGTAAGATGGATGGAGGGATAGTACTTGCTTTGAAATTTGTTCCTCCAGAAACCATATTGGACATAAAACATCATGCAAAACGGTAAAAACAAAGTGCAAGCTACTGTATTACATAAGTGCACGTCACAGAACATTATACACCATAGAATAATGCAGATACATTGTTCCCTGTGCTAATATGTCTGTTTTAACAGGCTACAGTGAAGATGGGCACACTGACAGAAAGTATAGTATAATTTAGTCTGATAGGTAAGGGCAAGAAAAAGTACTCCATTGCCACCTCTAACCAGGGTGGAATGAGCTGTTGGCTATATGTGCTCCAGAATAATCAAGATGGCCTCTAAATGTTTCTGTCATCCTCTTTTCTGCCACTGCTTCCAGTGAACATTTTATAAGGCAGCTAGTATTCCTGTTTAGTTTATTCAGATGTTTAGCATGTTAATCAATGTAATTACTTAACTGCTTTTCCCTTTAGGCATGAGGCAAGGTTCAAACAGAGAATGCTGGAGCTGACAGATACCAACAACACAGCTTATTTGTTTCTGTCTGCTGCTAACCGGTGGCTGGAGGTGCGAACGGTAAGGAAATGCACCTGTATCGTATCATCTGTTGGCATATCACATAAAAAGAGGTCTTTATCAAACATTATATTCATGCATGACAGAATGGACAGAAAACCACGAACATGACAAAAAAGACTAAGAAATTAGTGACATAAGTGAAAGATCCTGAGATTTAGTGTGACTGTTACAATGGAGTTATACCAAAGTAAGTTTTGGTGAGGGGCTGGAGGCAGCCCTCACATATCCTTTCTTAATACATTAGTATTTCATTAATAAAGTTTAGCATGTGCAACTTTATAACAGAAGCAATGTTCATCCTGAAAATATTGTAATCAGATAAAAAGTATGGGAATTTTCTTCTACCAACAGTCATAAAAAAATAATATTTCTGCTCATTCTAATGTTTTTTGTGCTTGCTAAAATAGAGTTCGAATTCTGTGCTATTTGTAAATTTCAAATGACTATTCTGTATCTCTTTTGCTCTCCTCTGAATGTAATAAATGTTGCCCTATTGAGACACTGCATCATAATTATAGTTTTTGTTCTGCTTGTTCATTTTTGTTTTTTTATATCAGGATTATCTGGGAGCTGTCATTGTTCTCACAGCAGCTGTGGCATCGATCTGGACACTTGATAAATTTCAGGCGGGACTGGTAGGGCTTGGGCTCACATATGCACTCACGGTAAGTGTTCATATTGTGCTGGTCTGAAAGGATTCAGACCAGATTTTAATTGTATCACATATATTAAACTGAATATATCAAGGACCTTAGCATTATATCAAAATGTGTAATTTAAAGATTAGTGTTTTGTGAATTTCATTACCAGTGGCATATAGAATTGAAAAATGTATCACTATCAGTAACTGATGTGGCACGCGGCTGGGGGTGGTACTCAGCCGGGAAGCCCAGGAGGACAGGAGGAGGGCTTGTGTCTCCTCCAGACCACGAGGGGGCGACCGCCCTGGTAGTGTTGGGGGCCACGGGTAGAGGGCATGGAAGCCCAGCCCTGTAGGGGCCCGTGGTCACCTCCAGGGGGCGCCCCAATGCCTTGGGAGCCCTGGACCTCAGCACTTCCACCACACCAGGAAGTGCTGGGGGGAATAGGATCAGGGACACCCGGGGGGCTTCCGGCTACACAGCTGGTGCTTCCGCCACACGGGGGTGTGTCAGTGGAGGCTCCTCAGGAAGCACCTGGAGCCCATCCGGGGGTGCATAAAAGGGGCCGCCTCCCTCCATTCGAGGGCGAGAGTCGGGTGGAAGTGGACGGAGCTCGGAGGAGAAGAGTGGATGCGGTCTGAAGGCTGAAAGGCATTGTTGTGCGGCCAGGACTGAAAGGGGGTGATTGGTGCTGAGGCACTGGGTTCGTGCACTATACTGTGTAAATAATAGTATTGTAAATAAACGTGTGTGGTGAACCAACATGTCTACCTGTCTGTGTCCGGGCTGTCCCCCACACTGAATATAATTAATCACAATATAGGCAACATGGTGGCGCAGGGTTTGCATCCCGGGTACTTCCTGTGTGGAGTTTGCATGTTTTTCCAATTTAGAAATTGTAGAGAGAGAAGTATTGCTCAGATTAAATAGGCCAAAATCAAACAAATCACCAGGACCAGATAATATTTGCTCTCAAGTTTTTGAGGAGGCTAGAGAGTACATATATAAACCCTTGATACATAGGAAAGATTCTGACGGATTGGAAAATAGCAAATATTACCACGTTATATAAAAAGGGTAATCGGGCAGATCCAAGCAACTATAGGCCAGTAAGCTTAACGTGCATCATAGGAAAATTAATGGATGGAATCAATAAGGAAAAGATTGAGCAGCATGTGGCAAGTACGGGAGTTTTTTTTGAACAGTCAGCATGGGTTCAGAAGAAGGAGGTCATGTTTTACTAACATGGTGGAATTCTATCAGGAAGCAACAAAAGGATATGATCAAAGTGGAGCATATGATATTATTTATCTTGACATTCAGAAAGTATTTGATCAGGTGCCGCATGAGAGTTTGGGCATCAAACTAAAACAAGTGGGAGTTGAGGGTGATGTTTTTAGATGGGAGTTGAGGGTGATGTTTTTAGATGGGTGCAGAACTGGCTCAGACATAGGAAGCAGAGGGTTATGTTACATGGAACCTTATGAGAATTGGCTGATGTTAAGAGTGGTGTTCCACAGGGGTCCGCTGCTATTTTTTATATATAAATGATTTGGATAGGAATACAGTAATCCCTCCTCGATCACGGGGGTTGCGTTCCAGACCCCCCCGCGATAGGTGAAAATCCGCGAAGTAGAAACCATATGTTTGTATGGTTATTTTTATATATTTTAAGCCCTTATAAACTCTCCCGCACTGTTTATAAATATTCCCCGCAGAGTTATGCAGCATAATCCCTTTGTATTCTCTTAGATATTAGGTAAGATTCATTGAAATTATGTATATAAACACACTGTTTATATACAGTAAAACCTAAATATTATTTTAAAGATATTGAGTGTCTCCGATATCACATATGTTACAGCCATTATGATAGACAGGCCACCAGCAATAAATATGTACAATGCAAGGAAAACAGTATACAGTAAATGTGTGTACAGTGACACTAAACATACGTACATGTACTAAGCACTGTAAGAAGAAAATTAATTATGGTTACTCACCAACAATGACACGATGACTTGTCCGATAACAATGAGTTTAATTTTACTGCACAACAAAGGAGAGCGTTACAGCCCTTGTAAAGGAGCCACTTCAGGCGATTGTGTAGCACTGCCGTTGTTCTTCTTCTGGCAGTCTTCAATCCAAATCCCTAAAGCAGATTCCATCCAGACTACTGCCTTATTACATCCACTTACAACTCGTTTTGCACCCTGGTTAAAAGGACACTGCAGCCGTAGATCTTATATTCCTTTCCTACTTTTTAAATAAAAAGAATCGTAGCCTTCAACAAATCCAAAACGTTTACCTTTTCAGCAATCGTTAACATCTTCTCCTTGCGCTTGGGCACGGCCCCTGAAGCAGTAGCAGACTGTTTTGGAGCCATAATGAAGGGCTTGACTATGCACAAAGATAAACACAAAAGAGCACAACTCTTTACACAGCGAAACACGTTGATGCTGAATGAGCGAGAGGAGACTTCCTGGTTAACACTGCATTCAGCGCGCAGGAGCTCAACTGCGTGCTCTGATTGGTTAGCTTCTCAGTCAGGAGAACTTAACTGCTTGCTCTGATTGGTTAGCTTCTCAGCCATCCGCCAATAGCGTCCCTTGTATGAAATCAACTGGGCAAACCAACTGAGGAAGCATATACAGGAAGTAAAAAGACACATTGTCCGCAGAACCCGCGAAGCAGCGAAAAATCCGCGTTATATATTTAGTTATGCTTTCATATAAAATCCGCAATAGAGTGAAGCCGCGAAAGTCGAAGCGCGATATAGCGAGGGATTACTGTATAAGTAACAAGCTGGTTAAGTTTGCAGATGATACCAAGATAGATGGATTGGCAGATAATCTGAAATCCGTTAAATCATTACAGAAGGACTTGGACAGCTTGCAGGCTTGAGCAGATTTATGGCAGATGAAGCTTAATGTCAGTAAATGTAAAGTATTACACATAGGAAGTAAAAATCGAGAGTACACCTTATGAGAAGGATTTAGGAGTCACAGTTGACTTGACACTATCAACTGTGAGACAGTGTTCAGAAGCCATTAAGAAGGTACACAGATTGTTTGGTTATATAGCATGATGTGTGGAGTACAAATCCAAGGAGGTTATGCTCAACCTTTATAATGCACTCGTGAGGCCTCATCTTAAGTACTGTGTGCAGTTTTGGTCTCCAGGCTACAAAAAGGACATAGCAGTGCTGGAAAAAGTGAAGAGGAGAACGACTAGGCTGATTCCAGGGCTACAGAGGATGCATTATGAAGAAAGATTAAAAGGCCTGAGCTTTTTCAGCTTAAGCAAAAGAAGATTAGGAGGTGACGTGATTGAAGTGTTTAATATTACGAAGGGAATTAGTACAGTGGATCGAGACAATTATTTTAAAATGAGTTCATCAAGAACATGGGGAAACAGTTGGAAACTTGTTGTTTGAAACTTGTTAAAGGTAAATTTCACACAAACATACACACTTGGAATAAGCTACCAAGTAGCTTGGTAGACAGCGGGACGTTAAGGAGGTGTTTATTTTGGGAAACTTTGTTTTATGTATGTCTGCCCACTAGCTACACTGCCGATTTGGCACCATGATTAAGGTCATGACTAATGCAAGTACTTTCACATTGCTTTCACAATAGTGAGAGCGAGTCACTCAGGGTTTCCTAATTGTCCCTAGTGTTTTCTGATCTCAAAAACAGCAACTTGCACAAGTTCAGCCATGTTTTGCACAAAAAGCATCCTCTAACTGAGACCTTACTCCAAGACCGCCTAGAGAGCCTCCACATTTTCTGCCAGCTCAGGATTAGGACTGTCAAGCGACACTGAGTGTGGGCTGATATTAAGCAGTAAAATCATTGGACAAAGATGATGAAGCACTATTACCAAGCAAACATAATAAATAAATTAAATATTGGAGGCACATGAAGTTAATTTTACATTTGTTACTATTTTTTTAAGTTATTTTGATTCGTATAATGCTATAAAGGACTGTTTTTGTGTAAATTTTCCTTCCGCTATTGAAAGAGGTATACAGCCCTTTTTTCTGTGCTCTGTGATAGTACGCCTGTTAAATCAAATGAGTAATGTACAGTAGAGGGCTAGCAGACTCAGAATATCCCTAATATTTAAAGGGAAATTAACCCCTTGTTCTGCCTACCTAATCATACTGCCAGCAGGATCCTAGTATACTGTACTTGGATGAGCTGTGTTAAAGATGGAGGAAAGACTACAGACAACCAAACTGACAGGTGGTCCTAGATCTCGGTACAGGTGAGCTCTTATTTGCCACACTAGCCTGCACATCAACATTATTAATATAATGTAAATGACTTTTGGAAACTAAAATATTTGATGTGTTAGGTGTAAAAAATAATCAATCTTTATTTTAAATAACTTTTTTCAGAATGAAATTGATCCTACAGCAATTTATTAAGCAATCCCACAAATGATTATTCGTTAAATGTTATTACCAGTAGGGGGATGCTGTAGATGCTAAAGAAAGGTATTAAAATATACAGATTTTACAGCAGATGCTTTTACTTACATAAAGCGTTGTTTAAAGTACTGTAGTAAACTATTGCAAGCCTGTAGTTTATTATGTGAATGAAATGAACAATCATCTGTTGCTGAAAAATATTCAATTATTGTCCTCTAATTGTGCTGCAGTGGGCACAGAACATGCAAAATGTTTTACTCTGTAAAGCAATATCTACTGGAATGATTTAGCTTAATCAGTAGGTGTTTACTGTAACATTGCATCTTATTAATAAATGTGGCAAGTTTCATTTGTATTGAGTTGTTATGTTCACAGACGCATATGCTGACACACAGACAGCCCCCAACTCACACACAGAGGCAGATATCACTCAAAAACAGGTCAAAGTGAGTTCAGGGATATCTAAAACACAGAAACCTACAGATAGCCTCAAAACAATCCCTCAATCTAAATCGGCTTAGGCACAGCATTGCAAAACATCTTCTTTCTCAAATAATACTACAATTGCCAACACCAGCCTAAGTTTTCTTCTTCTTCTTCTTTCAGCTGCTCCCATTTAGAGGTTGCCACAGCGGATCATCCGTCTACATCTATTCCTGTCTTTGACATCATTTTCTGCCACACAGACTGCCTTCATGTCCTCCCTCACCACCTCAACATGATTTCCCTACGTACCCCTCATCTCTCCTCTGACTGTGCCCAAATAATCTCAATCTAGCCTCTCTCACTTGGTCACCAAACTGTCGTACCTGTGCTGTCCCTCTAATATACTCATTTCTAATCCCATTTACCCTCATTACTCCAAGCGGAAATTGTAGCAGTTTCATCTCTACCTCCTGTGTTTTTGTCAGTACCACCATCTCTAAACCATAAACATAGCTGGTCTCACTAGTGTTTTATAGACCTTCTCTGTCACTCTTGAAGTTACTCTTTCATCAGAAAGCACTCCTGTCACTCTTCTCCATCCAGTCCCCTCTGCCTGCACCCTCTTCTTCACCTGTCTGCTGCACTCTCTATTGTTTTGGACTGTCGAACCCAAATATTTAAATTTATCTACCTTCACCACCTCTGCTCCTTGCAATCGCTACCACCTACCACCTTCCTTCTCAGTTACACACCTATTCTCCATCTTACTCCTACCGACTCTCACTCCCCTTCTCTCCAGTAAACACCTCCACCTCTTCAGGTTCGACTCTACCTGCTGTCTACTCTCAATGTCATCCACAAACATCATAGTCCACATAGACTCCTGTCTGACCTCCTCTGTCAACCTGTCCATCACCATTGCAAACAGGAAGGGTCTCAGAGCCAATCATTTGTGTAATCTCTCTCTCTCACCTTGAAGCAGGCTATCATTCCAACTGCACACCTCACCACAGTCACACTGTCCTTATATATATCCTGTACCATCATCACACTCTTTTCTGCTACTCCAGGCTTCCTCATACAGTAGTACCCTGTCATGCTTTCTCTAAGTCCGCAAACACACAATGCAATTCCTTCTGACCTTTTCTGTACTTCTCCATCAACACTCTTAAAGCAAACATCACATCTGCAGTACTCTTTCCTAGCATGAAACCATATTGCTGCTCACAGATCACTACCTCTCCTCTCAGCCTATCATACATCACTCTTTCCCATATCTTCATGGTGCGGCCGATCAGCTTTATACCCCAGCAGTTACTGTACCTCTCCATGTCTCCCTTATTCTTGAAAATTGGTATTACACATTGTACTTCTTCTCCACTCCTCAGGAATCTTCTCGCTTTTCAAGATTTTGCTAAACAACCTAGTTAGAAACTGTTGCCATCTTACCTAAACATCTCCATGCCTCCACTAATATATCCTCAACTGCTTTTCCACCTTTCATCCTCATCATATCTTCCTTCACTTCAGCCTTGCTGATCTCCTTCGTGATTTACTATCTCCACTTTATCTCCACTTCCTCCAACCTACACTCTCTCATTTTCTGTATTCATAAGTCTTTCAAAGTTCTACTTCCAACTCTTCAACACACTTCCCTGCTTGTCAGCAAATTTCCATCTGCATTCTTTATCACCCTGACCTTACCCATTCTATCCCTCAGTCTGGCCAATCGGTACAAGTACTCTTCTCCTTCCTTTGTGTGCAGCTTCTCATATAGCATACATCTTTTCCTTAGCCTTTACCACTCCTCTCTTAACCTTTAGCCGCATTTCTTGTACACCATTTGCTTTCGTCATCTGTCTGGTTATCCCAATTCTTTTTTTGCTAGCCTCTTCCTCTTTATTCTTTCCTGTACTTACTCATTCCACTACCAAATCTTTGTCTTCCTTCGTCTGTCCAGATTTCACACCAAGCATCTTCCTCGCTCTCACCCTTATCACTTCAGCTCTGGTGTTCCAATAATCTATTATGTCTTCACCATCACTCAGAGCCTGTCCCATTTCCTCTCTGAATTTCACAGAATAGTCTTCCTTTTTCCACTTCCACCACCTTATCCATTCTCACTCTCTTCCTCTTTTTCAAATCAAAATTCATCCTGCATACCACCAATTGATGCTGTCTAGCTACATTATTCCCTGCCACTAACTTACAGTCTCTAATCTCCTTCACATTGCATCTCCTTCATAGGACATAGTCCACCTGTGTGCACCTTCCTCCACTCTTATATGTCACCGTGTGTTCCTCCATCTTCTTAAAATATGTATTCACCACCTCCATTTCCATTCTTTTGGAAGCCAGCTCTCTCCCTTTACCAATAGTGCCAACATTCAAAGTTCCAACTCTGAACTCCACACTCTTTCCCTTCCTTCTTTCCCATTGCCTTTGAACCCGCTTTCTCCCTCTTGTTTTCCTTTACCTTCTTTGCCCAGCAGTAGCATAGATTCCACCGATACCCTGCTGAATAGCAGCATCGGTAGCAGTTTTCACTAACTGGGGCCTTGACTGATCTGGTAGGGACATTCTGTTTCTCATCTGCATGTATGATTTGGCACAGGTTTTATGCTGAATGCTCTTCCTGATGCAACCCTCCCCAGTTTACCTGGGCTTGGGATGGGCAATAAGATCTCATGTGCCACCCCAGTGGATAGGTTCAACACCAAACTAAGGCACTTAATTAAAAATAACTTTCATATATTTTTCTATTTCTACTGTAACAGCTTGTTCCATTATGCATTCATTAAAAAATGACATATATCACAGTAATATTGAGCAAAGGTTAAAAAAAGAAAAATAATTCTTCATAGCCATTCTTTGTGTACACAATGCAACCTACACATACCAGAACTTTTTAAAATTTATCAAAACCTCTGGATACATTACATTTTAATAAATTTTAAGGAAATTAAATGTGTTTTTGTAAATAATATAATTTATGTAATGAAAATATTACCATAAAAATACTCATGTAAAATTAAAGTGGGTTATCATTACACATCAACTGCAGATTAAAAATGAAGAAACATTAAAAACGTACTGCTTATCTTTTTTTCTGCTTAGTATGTAAGAATATTGGGGACACTGAAGAAAAAAAGGGGTCTATTTCATGATTAAAGTTGAAATTTAAACTTTAATCTTGAAATTTCCATTTTAATAGTTTATTTTGTCATTAAACTAGAACTTTGCAAACTTATCTTAAAATCGATGCTTAATTTACTAGCGTTTCTCAAACCCCATCGTAACTAAGTAGCATATTAAATGCTTTGTATTCTAAGTGTTCCCTGAGCCAGTCGTTAATTGCTACGTGCTTCTTAAATGGACTTCCTCTTGTGCTGAAAAGAGCCGAAGGCAGCAATTGTCATACAGAATACATTAAATTCATGATGAAAGTCATTAAAGCATGCATATTAGATAAACTGTTAACTTCATTTGCATAATTTATACTGTTAATAATTAAACGTGGGTGGCATGGTGGCATAGCGATCCCCAATAATATGTCCCATTAATAGTATTGCTACTACAGCGTAGTAAGGGGGTTGCATCCTAGGTGTTCCCTGCCTGGAGTTTGCATGTTTTCCTGGTGGGTTTCCTTGGCGTGCTCCAAAGACATGCAGGTTTGGGGATTTGGTAATGCTAAATTGACGCTAATGTCTGCAGGAACCATCAGGTGTGAGGCAGGAACAATCCCTGAACAGGGCACCAGCACATTGCATTGAGAATACGAGCATGCACATACACTAGTAGTGTCAATTTAGCATCATCAGAAATCCCCTTACCTGTATGTCTTTGGAAGGAAACTGGAGCAGGCTGAGGAAACTCACAAGGAAAACATGCAAACTCCAGATGGGTAACACCCAGGGCATAACCCCCCTACTGCGAGGCAGCAGCACTACTGCTGTGCCACTGTGCCGCCCATATGTTTCATTATTAACAGTATAAATTATTTAAATGTAGTGAACACTTTTATCTGTAAAATGTGATATACATGCTTTAATGCATTTCATGAGATCAAGTATTAATCTTGTATTCTAAATATCTAGAGAGCTGTAATATCATAAATTTAATGTATTCTGTGTTACAATCATTGCCTCCGGCTCCTCTCAGTGCTAGAGGATGCTTGTTTAAGAAGCACGTAGTGATTAATGACTTGCTCAGAAAGCACTTAGAATATGAAGCATTTAGCATGCTACTTTACTAACAATGGGGTTTGAGAAACTCTAATAAATTAAACATCGATTTTAAGGTAAAGTTTGTGATGTTCTACTTTAATCTATACTAATAAAAGGCAAAGCCCTCACTGACTGACTGACTGACTGACTGACTCAATCACTCATCACTAATTCTCCAACTTCCTGTGTAGGTAGAAGGCTGAAATTTGTCAAGCTCGTTCCTTACAGCTTACTTACAAAAGTTGGGCAGGTTTTATTTCGAAATTCTATGCGTAATGGTCATAAGTGGAACATATTTTCGTCCATATACAGTACTGTAATAGACTGCAGCTCGATAGCAGTGTGAGGCGGAGTTTCGTATTAAAGCATTTAACCAATCACATTTCAGCCATCATTTGTTGCCAGGCAGAGAGAATAGACTGCAGCTCGATAGCCGTGGGAGGCGGAGTTTCGTATTAAAGCATTTAACCAATCACATTTCAGCCATCATTTGTTGCCAGGCAGAGAGGCTTTCACAAACCGTTGTGCAGGCACTCTAACACAGAATAAATGTCGATTAACCTGTTGCTTCAACCAATCAGATTTTGAGTTGGTGTCAGTAGGGCCCTCTAGCAGGCGTACGGCAACGTCACAGTATTCAGACCCATTGATTGGATAGAAGCCGATATGAGGAACTCTACGAGGCAACTGAACGCACCGCAAACGCTCCGAGCGAAAGATCGTTGTGCGCACTACGGCCAACTCCATGGCAGGATTCTGGACAATATTATTTGCCAGACACAGACCAGATTTCAAGACCACGAAAACCTGATGTTTGTCACGCTCCTCGAGCCCCAGAAGTTTCGGGAATACAAGAAAAATTTCGCGCATGCAGCCTTCTCCAGTTTAACACAAGAGCCACGGAGCGCTTTTTGATCTGTCTCGGCTAAAAACAGAACTGACTGTAATGTATGCCATGGATGATTTTGCAGAAAAATCTCCCACTGATCTCCTTCACTTCCTTCATCAGAAAAATCTGAATGAGAGCATGGGGCAGCTGTTCACATTGGTATATTTGGCGGTGAGCATTCCCGTGTACACTGCTTCTGTCGAGCGGACATTTTCAGCTCTAAAGCGAATTCAAACTTATGCCAGAAATACGACAGGGCAGGTTCGACTTTCAGCATTAAATTCGATGGCGATAGAAAGGGACTTTTTGATGGAACTGAAGCGCATGGATAATCCGTATGACAGAGTAATTGAACTGTTTTTGAGGAAAGAGAGGAGGATGGATTCTGTTTACAAATAATCCAAATTTTTGGTGAGTAAAATGTTGCAATTTTCCAAATAATATTGCAAGTTTATGAGTTATTATTGATGTTTTTTTACTGTGGCTGCAGTAGAAAGGAACTTGTTGACCCCTGGTTTGTCTATTCAATAAAGGCATTTATTGTGGCTACAGGAGTTATCTTATTTATTTATATATATATATACAGGTATATATATATATATATCTATACTAATAAAAGGCAAAGCCCTCACTGACTCACTCACTCATTCACTCACTCACTCACTCACTCACTCACTCACTGACTGACTCATCACTAATTCTCCAACTTCCCGTGTGGGTGGAAGGCTGAAATTTGGCAGGTTAATTCCTTACAGCTTCCTTACAAAAGTTGGGCAGGTTTCATTTCGAAATTCTACGCGTAATGGTCATAACTGGAAGCTGTTTTTCTCCATTTACTGTAATGGAGATGAGCTTGAACGCCGTGGGGGCGGAGTTTCGTGTGACATCATCACGCCTCCCACGTAATCACGCAGTACATAGAAAACCAGGAAGACCTCCAAAAAGCGCTGAAGAAAACA
>JANRMT010062794.1:6900305-6969641 GCA_026402145.1 Polypterus bichir lapradei
CATCTTGCAATGTTATGAGCGGTCTAGCTTTTGCTATATTTCTTAAGTGGAAAACTGCTGTCCTAGTAATCTGATTAATATGTGATTTAAAATTCAGGTCAGAGTCAATAGTTACCCCTAAATTCTTTACCTCCGTCTTGACTTTTAATCCCAATGCATCAAATTTATTTCTAATACCCTCATTATATCCATTATTGCCAATCACTAAAATTTCTGTTTTCTCTTTATTTAGTTTGAGAAAATTACTACTCATCCATTCAGAAACACAAGTAAGACATTGTGTCAGTGAATCAAGAGAGTCGGGGTCGTCAGGCGCTATTGATAAGTACAGCTGTGTATCATCAGCATAGCTATGGTAGTTCATGTCATGCCCCGAGATAATCTGACCTAACGGAAGCATGTAAATCAAAAAGAGCAGCGGACCCAGGATAGAGCCTTGTGGAACTCCATATAGAATATCATGTGTCTTCGAAGTATAATTACCACAACTTACAAAGAATTTTCTACCTGCCAGGTAGGATTCAAACCAATTTAAGACACTACCAGAGAGGCCCACCCATTGACTAAGGCGATTTCTAAGAATATTGTGATCAATAGTATCAAATGCAGCACTCAGATCTAAAAGGATGAGAACAGATAAACGGCCTCTGTCTGCATTTACCCGCAAGTCATTTACTACTTTAATGAGTGCAGTTTCTGTACTGTGATTTGTTCTGAAACTTATCAAGAATAGCATGTTTATTAAAGTGGTTGTTAAGCTGCATAATGACTGCCTTCTCTAGAATTTTACTTAAGAAAGGCAGGTTTAAACAAGTTTATTCATTTAAAATCAACATGAAAATAAGGTTGATGGCACAGTACGTAGAGCTGCCACTTCATTGATCTGGTGTCTTATATTTTTGCGTGTTCTCCATTTTTGTGTGCATTTCCACGCAATCCCTAGACATGCTAGTTAAGCTAATTCACAATTCCATATTGGTTCTGTGTAGTGTGTTTGAGTGATCCTGTGCTGGATTGGCATTCTGTCCAGAGATTGTTTGTGCCTTGTGCTTAGTGCTGTTGGAATAAGTTCTGGCCAGCCATGAACCTGAATCAGATAACGTGGTTTTGAGAATGTCAGTCTGTTGATAAAAATCCTTAGATTAGGAAGATTGATGTTTTTGTAATGGATGGCTTTTGCTTGCACCAAATACTGTTTTTAGCTTTTTTAAGCCTTCTGGCCAGCTATAGCAATTTTGCTCCAGACTTAGTAAAATGTATAATAGCAGTAACCAATTACTCCATGAATAATAGCATTTCTACCACACTTGATCTTCATCAGTTGTACTTCTAACCCTTAATATGGATTTTGATGGTTTGACTAAATGATAACCTTCACCTTCATCACTAAGTATAGTTAATTTAATAATAATTACTTATAGGTAGTGCTGTGCTAGGCCAATAAGTAGAATAATGACAGGATTAGCATGGCTACACTGATACACTTTCTTGGTGAGCTTTTGTTTGTGTAAAATTTCAGAAAAAGATTTCAGTGCCATGAGACACAGTAATTGGTATATAATGAAAAGGTTGTTGCTACAATGGTAAAATAAATAAATAAACTTTTTACAGATCTTGTTCAGGTCCCTGAAGATTGGCCTCAGCATGGTGAAATCAAGATCCAGGACCTTTGTGTTCGGTATGACCCACTTCTGAAACCTGTACTCAAACATGTCAATGCCAACATTAGTCCAGGCCAGAAGGTACGTACAAGAACTCTGCATTGTTGAGTCCCACAGGTATGGATGTTATATGAATTTAGAATGCATGTCTGAGGCCCTATGCTGTGCAATACTTAGCAGTATCACTTCCTCCCACTTCAGTGAGATGAATGCACTTAACATCAGCAACATCCATTTTTATAAAAATTATAGTTGGGGCCCTTATAATCAATTGAAGTCTTTAAAGACCAGTCAAGTCCAATGTCAGTTATTATCAATCTTATTTTACACAATGGAAATTTATGGTTTATTCATACAGAATTAAAAAGGCACAATTAAAACTCTTTTTTTTTCTTTTTCTGGTTAATGCCAATTTAAAGCATGCTGCTTATAGAATAAAAAAAATCAACTCTGCTCAAAAATGTATTTTTCAGTCATTTGAGGATATATGGTATGAAAAGCATTCCCCAAAGAGTTAGCCTGATCTAACTTCATCCAGTTTTTCCTCCACATCCCCAGGGAGATGCATGTTAAGTTAACTGCCGACTACAAGATGGCTTTATGTAAGTGTGGGTGTGCGCATGAGTGGGCCTTGCATGGAACTGGCGCCTTGTCTAGGCTTGGTTACTGCCTTGTGGCTGATGCTTCCGCCAGTAGTCTCCAACCCTTTGTGACCCCGAGTTTTGTCAGATTTGAGAATGTTATGCTTGTCTCTATTTGCCAGAACTAAAAGGTGTAGTTTGAATCATAAGATAAATTAACTATTTCATCCCAAAATTTGGATGCAAGTTACATACACAAATAACAGTAAAACAGAGTATTGAATGTTAAATGATTTGCTGAGGGTTACCAGAGCTAAACATCAGAGATCTCATCTGTTTAAAACTTGATATTAATAACATTCTCTGTAAACTGCTGCTGTAGTTAATGATTAGTGCACTGCTATTTTCTATGAACATACTGGTGGTTAGTACAATGTTTGAGGAGTTGCTATGGCCTGTAAGCATAATCATTTTTGTGAGAGTTTGGTTGCTAAGGTCAGAGTGGATGCATTGCTCTTATGTTCAGGGTTACAATATATTTATATTTTGAATTATCACTGAGGTTTGGAAATGTGAACATCATACATAAGAAATTTGACAAACAGGAGTTGACCATTCAGTCCATCAAACCAGTTTGTTTAACTAAAAGCTAAGCTGCCTCAATATCTTGTCCAGATACTTCTTAAAAGTTGACAAGGGTTCTGCTTCAACTACACCTTCCAGATTCCCAAAACTCTTTCTGTAAAGAAGTGCTTGCTGGCTTCAGTCCTAAGTGCACTTCCCCTTAGTTTCCACTGTTGTCCTCGAGTACGTGATTCACTCTTAAATTGAAAGAATTTTGCTAGGTCTACTGTAAAAATGTCTTTGAGGGTTTTGAAAATCTGAATTACGTCATCACACAGTTTAGTCAAGCAAATGCTTACCATGGATTCAGAAAGTATTCAGACCTCTTTACTTTCTGTAATTTTCTTTATTGTGTTGTAGATTTATTTTTAAATGGATACATTTATGTTTTTGCTTATTAGTCTACATTCGATATCCCTTAATGACAAAATATAAACATGTTTTCAAAAAGTTTTGGAAATTTATTAAAAACTAAAATCAGAGAAGTTCTGCCATTTTTAACTCTATTATGAAGTCACATACTGCTCCTTTAACAGCCATCCACACAAATGTTGTGTCATCTATAAAGTCAGAGTTAACCACAGTATATTCATCTAGTTTGGAGAGGTGCTTCATGCAAAAGTTGCCATTATGTAAAACAGGAGTATTAAACTTCCAAAGAGTGACAAAGGATGACAGGTATACATGGATAAATGAAACTTCATAGGACTGATGAGGTGTTTTTAGAACAGCACTAAAGGCACTACTTTGGGGTAGCAAAGATTTAATTTATGTTGCTCTTACTAAGAATAGAATGTCTATGAACTTGACTGTGGATACTATCAAAAAAAAGGGAAAAGAACATAGAAACACAGCAAACATAATCTTGTCAGCTTAGAGAGTATTTGGTTATGAAGTTCCTAAGTATCCAAGATAATAGATGAGATCTGCTTTAGAAATCTGGACACTCCTCGTTGATTTTGTGTGAAAAATACCTATATTTTGGTTTTGCAGGCTTGGGTTGTTATCTACATTGTCATAAAGTGGGAACATTGGGTTATTCAGGCTACTGGCCAATTACAGTACTCTGCCTTATAAGAAAAATATGGGCGGCTAAATATGTCAAAATTCATATTCAGTAGAATTTGTTCTTCTTAAGGAATAGTAAAGCAACCCTTTGATAATTCAGTGGTCATTGGGCATTTGCCAATCCATGTGTACATGTGTTTTGTATACCTGGAGAAGGCTATCATAGACTCTGGGATAGCTTGATGGATATGCTGATGTAGGCCAGTTTACTTTCTATATTTGCAGAAGTTGTGTTTGCATTCTTGTCACGAAGTTGAATTATTTTAAGGTTTCCACAGAATTCCACCAAGCATGTGACTTGTCTACCCACTTATTTATCATTTTTCTGTGATGGGATGTTAAGGCACACCACACAATATTATTTGGAGACTGGACAGTAGCATCTCCAATAACTGCAAATATTCTGCTAGCCTCATATTAGAGCAATCTGTAATAAGCAAAAGAAGTGGCAAGAAGGAGAATCATCCTTCTGTCTGGGAAACAGTGTCCTGCAGTCATATTTTCTCAGTATTCAAATACAATTTTTGTGCACAGGCAAGTTGGCATATGATTGCCACCTTCTATTTGAGTAGCCATTGTGGCAGATGGCTGGGGAGCCTGCGCAGCCAGGACGCCTGGAAGGTGGAAGGACCGGGAGAGGGACAATACCTCCCCCAGGGCAGGAGAGTGCAGCCACCCTGGTTTGCATGGGAGGCACGGGATCCGAGCTTAGAAGCTCAACCCTGTTGGGACCCATGGCCACTGCCATGGGGCCCCCAGATGTTCCAGGAGACATGTACTGCATCACTTCTGCCACAACAGGAAGTGCTGCCAGAGCAGGTACACCCGGAGTGCTTCTGGGTGCCCATGCAGCACTTCCGCCACACCAGGAAGTGCTGTAGGAAGATCATCAGAGAGCACCTGAAGCAAATCCTGGTGCATTATAAAAGGGGCAGCCTCACTCCATTCGGGGCACCGCAGTCGCAAGACAGAGAACGGAGCTTGAGAAGAGAGGAGTGGGGGTGGCAAAAGAATAAGAAGGGAGAAGAAACAAAGTAAAGGACTGAGCTGAGTATTGTGGTGGTTGGTGCACTGTGAGAGGAAGAAATTAAAACGTGTGTTTTGGAGCTGGTGAGTCTGTGTATCTGTGTGCCAGTTTCCCACACCATTTAGCAAAAGTTCCCTATCTGATATTTTCACATGCAAATGCAAGATGCAAGAATTCTGCAATTAAATAAGAAAAATGTTGAAATAAAGGAAACATTCTTCAGTTCTATATTTACATTTTGAGCATTATATTTTTAGCAATATATTTACACAATTATCAAGATGGCTGAAAAGACCAAGAGTGAAGTCTTTTCATTTAAACATCACACTAAAGCATAAGCGTAACACTTTAACATGAAAAAATTCTAGCTGCTAGGGGAGTGAGGTTTTATATTACACAACTCAAAAGTTACATGCCACTTTCTTAGTTTTGTCCCTTGAAATTGGGTGCTTAGCTAGTAATTTTATTTTATTTCTTTCAAAATACTTTTTTGCATGAAGTTACAAGGATATAATTTTTTACATGAAATTACAAATCATTTTTCCTGCAAATTGACTTTCATGTTGACAGACACCTGCTTTCCTTCCTTTCTGATAAGCACTTGCAAAGTCTATGCCTATCCCCACCATCTTGCCGACTTAATTGGATGCTATATAAATAGTTTACACAGAATCTCTTTTAGGTTTAGCCCTCAAGGTTCAGCCCTTCTCCTTTCCTTGCAGCAGATGTTGTACATCTCTGATATTTGGTATTAGTCACTCAAACAAGTTTCCATTGACTTCACAAAGGAGTGTGAGAGAGGGTGGTTATTGCCTGTCACAAAAATGTATTTCATACACTGTTTAACTTATTACATCTTAAAGATTGCTTCTAAAATAATCAAATCATTTCTTAAAAAAAACAGCACAGTTTTCAGTAGAGAGACACTAGTGCAACACTGGAGAAATCTGCAGCATAGGGCACAAATTTAGCTAGGACATAATGAGAACTTAATTTCTCCCAACTGTAACAAAGAAAGAAGAAAGAGAAACAGGAAATTGAAATTCCTCAGTTCCAGCATTCATGTATTCTTTTAAATTGTAACCCAAAAGTGGATGCTGTGTGCCACACAATGGACTGATGTTTTATATTCCGCCTGGGATAGATTGTGGCTCCCTATAACTTTGACCTACTTATCATTCATCATTTATATCGTCACAAGAAGCAAAACATTTCAAAGCAAAAGTATTCTAATGACACAGACTCTTGCATTAGTTGGGGATGACATCAGTGGTGAGTCAGCAGCAGTAGAAGTTGGTATTTCCTCATACAAAAGGGCAGCTTTGAGCCAGCTGCAGGGGAGCCTACAATAATGGCCAGTCTGCCAAAGTCGCATAAGATTTGCAACTTGTGCATCAACAGCGAGCAGTCCTTTTAAAGATAGCAAGCTACTTGAAAGAACAATGCAAAGAGAGAATTCATCGGGTCAGTGCTAGCAAGTAATTTGCAGTGCTATAGTCCTTCAAGCATGGTATGTGATATTTCAGATGACACTAGCTCTATTATTCTGGAAAATTGGAAGAAGGGGCTTCAGAAGGATGAGACCTCGGGAATCAAATCGCAATACTTTCACTTTGCAATAAAATGTCCTTAATCCATTTACATTGGATTCAGAAAGTATTCAGTCCCCTTCTCTTTTTCCACATGTATTGGTGTTGCAGCCTTATGCTAAAATCATTTAACTTAATTATTTCCTGATTAAAACAATACTCAAAGCCTTTAAAAATGTGTGCAAAATCATTAAAAATAAAAAGCTGAACACTACATACATTAAAAAAAATTAATTCTCTCAAATCATATTACAGTTTTGTGACATACATTTTTTTTCTTTCCATGTTTCCAGGTGGGGATCTGTGGACGTACTGGCAGTGGAAAGTCCTCGCTCTCTCTGGCATTCTTCAGAATGGTGGACATCTTTGATGGTAGTTTGTTTAATTTTACTAAAACAAGTATCAAGAATGTTGATCAAAAAATGACTACTTACTATAGATCAAGAATAAACATGTAATGGTACCAGTAAGGCTTGCTCTAGAGAACAAAGTGCTGTCTTTATTTTTAATTGTGACATCCTGATTTGGAAACTTTACATAGTATTTCTGTTGAAAAAGTGCTACACTTTCTAATTACACAACATCAAAAGCAGCAACTTCAATCACTGTCATTCAGGTCCATAAAAGAATTAGCCAATTTTTGAACCAGTTTTAAGATGATGCATCAAGATCGGTGCAGCGACTGTTGAATTTTACTGTTCTGCTCAGCACAAAAATAATTCAGCAACCCCTCAATCTCTTCTCTGAACCTGTTTTTTTTCTAGTACAGAGCAGGATAGTGTCTATCTACACTCATGATCCATGTTAACATTGCTAATAAAACCTGACTGTTTACCTTCACACTGTGGGAGGAAACTAGAATTGTTGAGGGACATGCACGTGAACATGAGGAGAACATGCAAACTCCACAAAGAAAACACTAAAATGAGAACCAAACCAGGCTCTGGGCACTGTGAGGTAGTAATGCTGTCCTCTACTCTTACAAAGTAAATATATTGCCTGCCTCATGACCCTATGCGTGGTGATATACCAAACATTAGACAAAGCCCTGTTCACACACACACACACACCACTGCTAGTTGAATGAGTGTAGGAGATCATTTTTGAGTATTATTATTATTGGTGGTGTTATCTGAACCCTACAATCCATACTGCTGAAGTGCACAAACATAAGGAATAAAAGACATAATTATAATGTTTTTATTGTACTGTAATAAGGGTGCTGAGTACCTACTTATCAATTTACAGGTCAGTAAACCTGAAGGACATTTAACTACTGCTAATGCACAATTCCTGGGTAGAAAAAGTCATTTTAGTCAACTGAACACCCTGAATAGCTTTCAAACACAATGCCCTGCACTTAAAAAAAAAAAAAAACTTTACTCAAAACTTGTACTGTCACAACAAACGGCGTAAAGTGCCATTAAGTTTGCCAACAATCACTTCAAGTATTACAGTTACTAGATGTAAACGCCGCTACTGGGATTATACTTTGATGCCTTGAAATGCTGAATGGATGAATAAACAAATCTGACCTTCCATTCATTAGCTGGCTGCCTTGTTCTAACTTTCAATAACATTTATGATACTACACAATATGAACTTTATATACTGTATATTTAGAGTTTGGAAAATATGGGTGTTTCATAGCATAAACAAATAATTCTTATTTATGTGTATGCCTAAGTGACTTCTGATTAATTATTTAGTCACGTACAACTGAACATAAATGGAAAGACAGACCATAAGAGTTAAGACTTCTATATCAAACCTTTTAAACCCCAGTGAGAGGGAGTTTGAGACGTGTCTCAGACTAGAAGAGTGAACCCCATTAACTGCCCAAAATAAGCAGCACATAGTGGGTGGAACACAGAAAAGAACATAAATGGGCAGAAGTCCACTTTAAACTAAAGGTAGATAGTCTGCAAGTTTATGAACTAACTTGACCATATGTGCTTTGTGCCTTACGCCGCACTTCTGCCTTTTCTCTCTTTATTCAGTTAGCTGTTTCCATCTGGATTTGATATGCTTACATTCTCTTTTTTAATTCATTAATTGCCAGGAATTAACTACATTTTAGTTGTACTGATTTTTATTCTTTTTTTAAATGGGTGACATTTATGAGGTTGAATTAAAGAGAACAGTGTTTATTTAAAATGCTATAATTCCAAGCATAAACTCCTAAATGCCTAGGATAGGTTTTCTTTTCCAAGTGATCTATGACAGTCAATATATTTGATGTTTTTTTTGGATATTTTACAATTGAACAATAACTCTCTTATTCTGTAGGTTAATCTTCATAAAGATGTTATAAAGAGCTACAGTATTTTTCAGACGTTTCGTATGTTGTTCCTTAGTGTTATCTACTGTAGACAGTGCCTTACATTTTTCAGAATCACTGTATTTTTCACTAGGCAAGATTATCATCGATGGAATAGACATTTCAAAACTACCTCTGCACACACTGCGCTCCAGACTTTCTATTATCCTCCAAGACCCTATTTTGTTCAGTGGATCAATTCGGTATGTACCATCTCTTTTATGTGCTGTACAGTGTGTGACATGCCAGCCTTTGAATAGGGACTGACTACAGCTTATGACTTGCGGTCTTTGTTTGTGCTACTTGTTAAAATATTTGCTGACTTTTCTAAACTCTGGTCGCCAGTGAGAACACCTTAAAAGCAGTCAATAATTTCTTTTAACCAGATGCAGAATGTACTTGTCAATACCTTCTTCTTTTATTGTCTTCTTTATTTGCAAAAGGATCTCATATGACAACAATACAAATATTACATAATCTGATTAATTTCATTTTGATATACTGCATTAGGTTTAACTTGGATCCTGAACGCAAGTGCAAGGATGACCGCCTCTGGGAAGCCCTGGAGATCGCCCAGTTAAAGAATATGGTCAAAGCTCTCCCAGGAGGTCTTGGTAAGAACTCACACATTATAAGTCAAAATATCAAGCAAAATGAGTGCCTTTGTAACACCAGAAGTTCACACTTCTTGGATATATGTTATAGGTAGGCTTTTTATCAGGAAATACAATGTAGAAAGGCAGCATTACACAAAGAGTGATAAGGCAGCAATACAACACTGAACACTCTCTTGTTTATATTTAATACTACATTATATCAGTAGGTCTGTGGTTTGGCCTTTCAAAAATGAACAAGGACAATAACGTTCTGTCTTTTGAAATGTTCATATCAATGTTACCAGGAGGCATCACATAAGTGTAGGAAGGTGATTAGAGAATATCAAAAATGGATAAGGTGATTCACCAGAGAGTGTAATCATTATAGCACTTCTGTAATTGCCAGCTATTACATTTAAAAACACACATATACACTGAGGTTCAGCTTTATCAACCATTTCATTACTCTTACTTTGCACAGATGTTGAGAGTTTGGTTGCAAAACATGATGAACACCATATTGGAATTTTTACAACTAATGATGTAGAAATATGGCGGATAGATTTTCACACTCTTGGGAGCTAGCAGGATGTTACATGTACTGTACCACCATTTTCATCCATATGTGCACTTCTTTGTATTTGGACAGATGCTGTTGTGACAGAAGGAGGAGAAAACTTCAGTGTGGGACAGCGACAGCTTTTCTGTTTAGCGAGGGCCTTTGTGAGGAACAGTAGTATTCTCATCATGGATGAAGCAACAGCTTCAATTGATATGGCCACTGTGAGTTTTTATTTCCTGTACACACTTTGAGCTCACATCTGAGATGACCTGTCAAGAATTGTAGGGTCAAGTATCCATGAGTTCCTGGCTGTGACATTTTAGCAATGTACAGTATATGGTCATGTGTAGTGCACAATCATCATGGCATCTATAAAAAAATATCTGTGCCACTGAAAAATGTCTTAATTTTTAAGCTGCATAAAACCTACCAAGAATAGTTAATGAAAAAATGGAGATATTGTAATTAGGAATTACTGACCAGTTTGTTTTGTTGTTTTACTTGGGGGTATTCTGCACTACTACAGGATTTTGTGTTAACTCAATTTTGTGTGACTTTTAAACTGGACAAGGAACTTTTTGAAATTAAAATTTTCACAAAATTTGAAAGAAGAAATAAGAAGTCAAGCAAAATGACACCTTTTATTGGCTACAAGGTGTCATTTTGCTTAACTTTTCATTGCATTCATGACGGCTAACATAGAACAACACCCAACTACTAAAGCAGAAGAAAAAAAAATACTTATTATGAGGGACGACCTATTAAATCATTTTGGACCCTAGTTCAGTTTTATCCTCAATCAACCTCATGTGGAGCTTTGAAGACCATTTCAGAGTAGTTCAATTTCTGAGGATCACACCTTCTTTCTGTAACGAAAGCCTACAGACCAGAGGTCTCCAGCCTTTTCTGAAATGTAAAGTACTTTTCCAAAATTGAAAGTTTTCTTGAGCTACAACTTTATTGTAAATAATATTTTTTAAAAAAAACAGAAGATTATTTTCTTTTAATTTTAATTATTGTCAGAAAGCAGCAAGCTGCCTTAGGGCTGGGTAATCTGATGTGCACAGTACATGTCCAGATCAAGCCTGATTAAGACGTTTGGATGCTTATTAAAGGGATGTTCATGGAAGTTTGATTTGATGATCTTCATATCAGGCAAGGCAGAATCCCACAAATATGTAAAGGTGTGCATAAGTCAGAGGATAATGGCATACAGGTACAAAAGTACAACATTTCAAGCTTTTTGGTGAAGTTAGCTTAGCACTCATTACTTTTAATGAATCCACTGGGTATGAAGAAACTGAGTTTAGGTCTAAGAATGCTCTTGTGACATCTTGTGAAATCTTTCAAACCCAGCATGTTTTTGATTATGCAACTCTTGTAATGTTGTGACATTGTGAAAGAAAAAAATGGCTGAGTTGAAGAACTGACAAAGTTGTTTTGCTATAATGGCAAGTTATTCATACAGGCGTCTGTCATAAGACAGGGTGCATTAAGCTGACCAAGGGAAATTTCTTTTTATGGAACTCATCTGTTAGACACAGGAAAGATGACTTTTCCTTCTTTAGGGACCCATGTGTACACAAAATAGAAAAGGTTAGCCGATGCCTGTAAGATGCCAATGTAAGATGAAATTCTTAGATAAACATATTGTGCTTATTGATAAATAAGGAGAAGGGGGAGGGAGGAAAATTATTAAAAGTCGAGTGAAACAGGGGAACTTTGCTCTTCTGCCTTGCAATATGGAATCCATGAACTCATCTGTGACTGAATAAAGACTGATTGATTGAACTATTCCTGTCTTCCTTGGGGGTTACTTCCATAACATACACCTCTTTTTTAGATTATCTTCCGTGTCTGGAACACGAGCATAGGCAGTCTATGAAATAAAGCCCAATGGATGATCCATATGAGCTCATGTTATGTTTTTGTTTTAATACAGGAAAATATTTTGCAGAAGGTAGTAATGACAGCCTTTGCAGACAGAACTGTCGTAACAATTGCAGTAAGTATTGTGTTTCATTCATTTTCTAGATTGTGTTTTGTTTGTTTCAGATTCATATGATACCTTCCTTAGAAGTGTCAAAGTGGTATTCATCATTCAATTATATATTTACATGGTAGAGACTATGGCACTAGTTACAATTCTCTTAGAAAAGGCTGTAGAACATTCTCAGTTTCATACTGTTTGTGCCATCATTAATGTAATTATTTTTTCTGCTTGCATGTCTACACATGTACAACATTTGTTCTAAAATAAAATGTTTGGGCCCAGTCATGGCATTCTGCTTGTAGGGATTCTCATAACTGGAACCCATCAATGCTCTTTTTTGTTTTGGGTTTCTTGGGTTTCTCCTACAGTGCAAAGATTTGCATTCTAATAAAAAGTGACCTCCTTTAAAGGATCTCCATGCAGCCTTAGTATGACTTAAAGTAAATGAAAGTGCCACAGATAATGGTATTCTTACAAAGAAATAAGAATAATTTAGCTGTTCTTTACTGTGATGTAGGATGCAAACAAAATATCTTGAAATTTGTTTTTTTTTTTTTTTTTTGCATGGCTTTATTAACTGTATCAAATAAAAAGTAGGTGGTATTTATTTTCCTTACTTTGTTTGCTGTCTTCTGTTTCCTTAATCCTCTATTTCTCTACAGGCTTCTGATACCCATGTTGCAATGCAACACTAGCATCATGTAAAATGGCTCTTGTTCCATTTTTCTGATGTGGCTGTTAAATGTCAATGTCTTTCAGTCTGCCTTTGCCCTTGCCTTTTCTTTTTCCTCTCTCTGTCTCTTTCTCTTTTTTCAGCACCGGGTGTCCTCTATCCTGGAAGCAGACCAGGTTTTAGTGTTTTCTGAGGGTATTTTAGTGGAGTGCGACACTGCTACCAACTTGCTCGCCCAGGAGGACAGCCTCTTCTCTGTCTTGGTGAAAACACACAAATAGTCACACATCGACTTTGTGCAGCCTGACCCATCAGGCTGGCTGGTTGGTAGATTTTACATCACTACAGTAGATCTTGTGTTGTATTTGCTGTGCTTAGTACTGCTTTTTTGGACTATAGGACATCTGTGTTATGTATATATATCCTTTACTTTGCACTGTATGTACAATAAGTGTATAAAAGGAAGAAAGCCATGTTTGCATTAGGCATGAAAAGAAATCATGATACTGTATATATACTATATATATATAGTAGTTATACTGCATTTAATTCATTTTGTATAGCACTCTTCACCGAGTAAAGGGTCAGAGGGCTTGAACAAATTTTCAGCTGTAAAACTGTAACAAAAATAGTTATAGCTTGTTCACTCAGTAACAAAAAAATTAGCCCATTACTTTATGATTTGTGGTTTTCATAAATATGTATACATACTAATATTTACAGGACACATAAAATACATAGACAGTATGTGTGTACCATAAAATTAAAACAAAATTTTCTTCTAAAAAGAAAATTAAATTGTTATTTCATCCAGGTGCTTATCAAAGAAGAAAATGTATTTTATTCACTTCTTTTTCCAGTTATATGAATAAGAGCCTGTATGAAATTCCAATTCTAATACAACTTTCTAGTTACAGCACTCAATTTTGGTAATCCATCATGTACAGTATATTAATTTTTAGCATTTTAATGAGTCAAACTTTGTATGTTTTTATGATAAGCAATGTCATAAAAGAATGAAGAATCATGCTGTCTTAACATAATCAATATTTATTTAACATAGCCCTTGTCAAACTGACCAAGACCTCAAAGTACTGTACATAGTAGCTGGACTGCCTTTCAGTCAAGAACTTGTGTGTGGACCTCTGCTTATTTCACTCTATTTCTGTTATATGCAGTATTTTCTAAAAGTACTTTGCAAAATCAGATCTTTCTAGATTGCTGTGCAGTGGCCATTTAGCTGCCCTGCTACAAATAAGCAAAAACAACACAAAGGAAGAGAAATAAGTACTGCAGGTTAAGGAAAGTCAATAGAAAGAGACATTGCACAACCAACGGCACTGTATTTTATATTACAGCATGCCACATAAGAGTGAATGGGGTTAATGCAGATTAGTGACCATTTTACACTTACTCTATTTTAAACAAAGCAGCAATATCCAATAATGTTCCAATAATGTTTCCTACAGTCCTAGAAATCATTATTATTTATTACCCTTTTCTGACCTGTAATACAGAAAAATAAAACCCACCCCAGCATGTTTGTCTTTGTATGTATGTCTGTAAAAGTAGTTTATTAGGTTTATTTGAGCATGCCTTCTTTTTACTATACAAGTACAGTATATGTAGGGCAAATTGTATTTTTGTGCAATTGATATAGATCCATTATTTGCAAAGTCAGCCAAATGACACAGTTAGAGTGAACTCCTAATGTCAAGCTGTCCTGATGAGAAAAAGAGACACATTGTGTAAATAAATTTAGAATGGACACAGTAGCAACAGATGATCCGCCAAAAGACCTGAAGGAGTGCTTCATGTGGGTACAAATTATCTCCTGGTTTATTCTCACTTAGAGGGTTTACTAGTTATCATCCCTGAATTGCGTGAGTGAACATTTTAGGAAAAAAGAAGGTTTTTCAGGAGATTTCATTAAGGAAATCATGTGAGCCAGTAGCTGCGGTGGGCTGGCACCCTGCTTGGGGTTTGTTTCCTGCCCTGCACCCTGTGTTGGCTGGGATTGGCTCCAGCAGACCCCGTGACCCTGTATTTAGGATATAGCGGGTTGGATAATGGATGGATGTGAGCCAGTAGAATATTTAGGGGTCATCTCATTTATATTCCTCTCATGCAACTGTAAAGCCATTGTTAAATGCAAGAGCCCACTTGATAGGTCTGAGTACAGCTTTATGGAGTCAAACCCTTTAGTGGCACTTTGATGTTTACTTTACTTTTAAGATGTGGTTCCAGATCAGCTGTATTCTTAATGTTCTTAACGTAACAGTGCAGGTGTATCACTGAAACGAAAACTTTACTACCCCTCCACACCCCCACCCCAATAACAAATGGTGCACTCGTGTCATGTTCTTACCACAATTGCAGTCATCTTTTCACTGGCTCTTTGGGATTATTTTTTGTCTGGGGTATTTAGTTAGTAATGAAGAGTCACTTACCAGTGTTGTGAAAGGTGAAACATTCTAACAGATTGGTGCCCAGAGAGTTATAAGAGCAGGCCAAGATATTTAAATCTAAACAATATTATCTAAGGTAGGTCCCTGAATGAACCAGTGAAATTACAAATACTTTTATGTAACATTCTATCAGTTTAACTTTGTAACTATAGAAGCAAGCACTGCTTAAAATATCTCATCATGGTCCAGAGATTGGTCTGTGTATCAGACAAATCAGGTTATTGTGAATATGCAATACACATCCTGACAAGTTTGGCGTGCTAATCCAAAGAAGCCTGTGCACTTATCACTACAGAGACTAATGTCTGGGATGCAGATACACCAGTGAGCCAAGTTAGGAATACAGCATATCACAGTGACACAGACTGGTGTTTGTGAGTTATATTACAGAAGGTGTCAACTCACCATGAAAAACACATGTCTGTTTTCTCTTTGAGTGACATAAAAGAGTCAACGTCATGAGAGCACCATACTGACAGACTCGAATCTGTAAGACAGCTCAGCTAGGAACAGCTTAGCCTAATGTCTCCTTAGACTGTAGCGTGTAGGAAAGTGGGCACCAGCAACTAACCCAAAACAAACATGTACAAATTTAAAGTATGTTTACATTGCATTAGACCTTTTACTGCACACTGTATTACCGTGTAGTGTGTGTGGAGTGTACAATTAGCCAAGATGCCAGCCACACCCGAAAATAGCTCAATTCATCCTCACTTAGCTACATCAATTACCTTAATTTAACTACATTATTAAATTAGATTATCTTTCTATTATATAAAAAAATCCTGGGATGAGACGAGACTTTTTAGCCTGGGACAAGAAAAAACGTTTTTAGAGAGATAATTTAATGTCCCGCAAGACGAGACATTGTCCCAAGAGATTTAACTGCCTGGGGCTGGAAATAAAAGACAAAGAGTAGATGACAAAGTAGAATTTTTAAACATGTTACTTGCTAGTGCTCCAAATGCAAAATGATTGGACATGGTGGTCTTCTGGGTAGCAGCTTATCATGAACAGGTTGTCATTTCCGTATGTCACCTTGGCTACTGTTTATTTTGCTTATTCAACCAATCTCTTAACACAAAAGCTTCTACCGGCTTTGTATTGAAACCTGGTCTTAACATCTTGTACACTTATACTATCTGCACTCCACGATGGAGGTGAGGAATGTCTTATGCCTTTGTGACAGATGGAAATGTCACGAGTCATATTGTCAGTGTTTTGCTAGTAAAATTGTATTTTGTCTCTCTGACAGGTTTTTTAAAACATTTATTTCTATCTGCAGTTAACGGTTTCTAAAAGGAGAATCAGACGAGCAGGACAGGCACAGCTATTATTCAAAAAGTACATCACAACAGAACAACTGATTCACTGTCAGTAAAAACTGTGCTTGGTTACTGTCATGTTTTAAAACCCAGTTTTGGCAACAGTTAAAAGACTATAAAAAAGGCAATAAATATACTTTTCTATAATAAAACATAAAACTACAAATAATTGTACAGGTTCAATTTTTAAAAATGCTCAGACTGAGCAGAACTCCTGGATCGCACTAAACATATTTAACCTAGGTGTCCATTTAAAAAGACAGAAGTGTTCTCATTAATGAGACATTAGTGGCCATGTAAGCCTGTAGCCACTGCAATCCCAGAACCCAACCCACCCCCAGGCCTGGAATGGACGCCCGTGTTGTAAATGCTAGAGCAAGGGTCTCCAGATTAGTTCTTGCAGGGCCAGACTTGTTGCTGTTTCTTGTTCAAACCTCTTTATTAATTAGTCATCATTTCCTTAAATATAAACATAATTTATATCTACAATAGTTTAATTATATTTCTTGTTTTTGCTCTCATGTAGCCATGCCAGTATTACTCAAAGAAAATGTTGCCTTCCTGAGAAAATTCTGCTTACTGTTTAGTGGACACCAATGAATTAGCAGCCCACATTCAACTGTTTTCTTCTATTTATAAACAATGTACTCCAACTAATACAGTATATGAAGAAAACACCACGGAGCAATTGGTATCAAATTTGCTTTCATTATCTACAGTATCTAACCTTGTTACTTGCACCTTCTTTTTGCCAACTGTTTCAAAAAAAAAGGAAGCAAATAGAGATGGCAAGTAATCCGATCCAAAAAAAGAATGAGTTTCCTCAAGTGCACTAAAACCTGTGATTGCAATAAGCATCTTTTTGAATTTCACAAATAAATAAAGTCCACACTTTAGGCAAAGAATATCTAAATTAACTGACACATACATCCTGATAACAGAAAGAATTGAAATTTTGGCAGAATTAAACTTTCTGAAAACAAAATTAAAAAAAGAGGGTGCCGGCTTCTTCTGGTTTAAGTGATACTCAAGATACTCAACATGGATGTATGCAGAACTAAAGGAGTGCCAATGGCAAGCCAGACACATTAAATCACGGCAGGAAATGTGTGAGAGACAGCCACTAGATTAATGGGAGATGTTTTAACATTCAAGTATCTGCGGACGATAATAAATAATCCATTTGGATATTTCTGGTGTATGCCAAATACATTCAGTAGAGTAACACAGAAACATTACGTGACACATACCGTATCTTCAAATTTTACTACAGAAATCATTTAACATTTAATTACAAAAGAGTGACACTAAGCACAAAGACCAATGCCTGTTTGTCAAAGGCAATGATATGCTGTGTGCTTTTTGACAGAAATTATAATTAAAAAAATCGCACAGGTTCTTTTGATAGAATTGCAGTCTTTCTAAATGATAAATTATACAGTAGGTTGGCTATAGTGAGCCTAATTATTTACAAAATTAAATATAACTAGATGCATTTACTTGCTGTTTCATGCACAAATCATTTTTGTGCTTGCTTTTTTTTGTAATTTAAATAATTGACAAATATATTTATTTAATTGTCGCAATTATAAAGTAATGAAAAGATGACAATATGGAGACAAACAAGACAAAGCTGATCAAATCCTTGTAGATGTTATTAACAGCATAAGAACAAGTGTTAGTTACTAACGCGTTGTACAGCTCAGGAGCAGGTAAAGTCTTCATTGTGACCAAAATGAACTGTCAGTTGTTCCTCTTGGTCACTAGTCTGTTTTAGAGATATTTTACCAGAAGGACCATGACTGCTGATACAACTTAAAGCAAAGTGTTCCTACTGACTGCAGAACCTCTCAGATGGAGTCTCCTGTCATTGTGCTGGCTAATCACATACTGAAGAACAATCATTTACAACAGGGTTTCTTCCCGGCACTCAAGCCGATTGCCGTCTTCCTTCTCTGTCCTTCTAAATTATTATCTCTAGGTCCATGTATATCTTTGTGGGTCTTTCTAGTCCCCACTTATGTTTCAACTTAACTCATTCTTCCTCCATGGGTTTCAACAAAGGTTTCTTCAGTTTGCATATTGGCCTTTGGGTGCCACTGTACTTTGTGCCAATTACCAAGTTTCATGGTACAAGAAGACAGTGTCAGTGGGTGATTTTAAAATTCATGTTGTGATTGTTTTATGTTATGTGATTTTTGTGTCTCTTTGTGGTCATTGTGGAGATTCCAATGAGATGTGTTATCTTCAGCAGTAAATGGCTAGCATTAAATTGTCAATTCTTAAATATTTTACAGCACCGTGTTCATACAATTTTGACGGCAGACCTTGTGATTGTCATGAAGCGAGGAATCATTGTGGAGTACGACAAGCCTGAGACACTACTGGCACAAGAGGACAGCGTCTTTGCATCTTTTGTCAGGGCAGATATGTAACTGTTCTGCGACTACACACTGTTACAATGCATGCAGCACGTTTTCTGTTATAGCAAGAAAAGCATGGCTGTTTTATATATATATATATATATATATATATTTTTCAATTAAGCACTCATATTCATGTTTTATATCTTAGTAACAATCTATCTCTACTGTATGCCCACTTTCTGTGGTATATGAGCAATAAAGACTTCAGCAGGGACCTTTTCAGTGGTAATGATAAGTGTTCATGCACTTGACACTGTTTGGTGTGATTGGTGAATCTGTGTAGCTTTTATAATCAGATCTGAAAGTCACTGCTGAGAGCACCTCGACATTCTGATTTAGTTGTACTCTTTAGGATCTTCATTGTTTTCTTTTTACCTGCATTCATATGACACAAACTTGACTAGTCTGAGAGAATCCATTTAATCATTTTGTAGTGCCACCTAGATAAAATTCTCAGTAAGCAAAGTGAGTAAAAATGTGGATTTCAATTGATCCACAGCAGTCCTTTGTTACCTTAAAGTCCATTTTTGAGACAGCACCGTGTACTTGGGCAAGGTGTTTCACAATGCGCCATATTACAGAGCTCCCATTCCCTGTCACCTCACTTTAACTTTACAGGCTGGATTTTGTTCTCAATATGAGTTTCAGCAGCATCTCTGTTTATCCCGTGTAACATTATACAGTTTTGTTTCCTGTTTTTTTTTTTTTATTATTTACCTTTTGTGATGATGAATATCATTTTAGACAGTTAATGTCCTGATATGAGCTAAAGGTCCATTAATAATTTAGTCCTACATTGCCCCTTGTATCCATCACGTGCTCATATTACTCCTTGTACTGCCTTATTAACACAGATTATCAACTTTGCATGACTTAAATGGAGAATATAAACCAAAGGACAGTAGCACTGGCAACTCCTTGGTTCATGTAACTTATTAGACACGTTCAGTCATTGTAGCTTGACCAGCAATGTTTTATTTTTCTTCCATTGACTGTGCATGTCCTGTAAAACCTGTTGTGCTGGCTTTGGTGCCAGCTGGTGGCTTTCAGGACTTTTGAGGTTATGCTGAGTCCAGTAATCTTGTGTAAAATTGTATTTCTGCATTCAACACTGGTGGTTTCGGATCAGCTGCAAATACCATGTTTAGGCTATTTAGCCTTTTACAGTTATTAGGTATAACATAACATTTGAAAGAGATAAGAGGTAAGACAACTTTCTCAGCAGTACAGTACTAGTTTTATTCTTCACACACACCTAGCTGCTGCCTCCTGATCCATCTCCTCAACTGTAATGCAGGCTGTGTCTCACTGAGACATACGGTAAGTGACAAGAGTTGGTGTAAGGCAGTGTTGAGGAACTGAAAGGGCTGAACGAAATTGCATTTAATAATAACAATGGTGCATACAGCAAACACAAATGATGCTGTATTTATACATGTGAGGAGGATGTACTGTCAGGTATAGTACAATGGTAGCAGCTTATCAGCACAGGCAGTTTGTTTGCTAGATGTCTTTTCTGCACTGTATTAACTTAAAGGCGAGATGCATACGTACTTCAGAAATGTTTTTTGTTAAGATATCCAAAGTTTATCAATCAGAGCTTGGCTAGAATAAAATACAGCAGCCACCAATGCCCCTCCATGAGCAAAGATAAGTCCTTAAAAGGCAGATGAATGTAAAAAGGAAGTCAGTAAGGAGAGATATTGTGCAAAATGTCACAATCATTTAGCACTTGGGTGTTATACTATTTTAGCCATTATGAATGTAGTGAGAAGTCAAGCAAAATGGCATCTTTTAGTGGCTAACTCAAAAGATTGCAATATGCAAGCTTTCGAGGCAACTCAGACCCCTTCTTCAGGCAAGATGTAATCATCTTTTCCTATTATTTAGCAAAACATTTGATTTCCCCAAGAATGTGTTTTCCAGATTTCCTTCATAATGTGTTTCACTAAAGTGAATACAAAGTGAAGAGTAGAAATACAAAAAAGTGATTGAATCTCAAAAGATAATTCAGGTATAAAATTAAACTGGTCTGATAGTTTTTTTTTTTTTAAGGGGGAACCATGCATCAGTCATGCATGCTCCATGTAAAGGGTGACTGTTCAGATTTAGACTACAGAACTTGGCAATGACACTTGCTCCTACACATCATTACAAAGACACAGACGACATATGCAATGTTATCAAGCAGTCCTCTTGTACAGTCTTTTGAACCCAAAGGCAATTGCAGTGCCATTTTAAAACATCAAGCATTCATGCCACAAGCATATTAAGACCACAGTGTGTTTCATGTGTTGTAATTCTTTGTTTTAAATGATACATTTATCATTACATTTGAAGTAAAGGAAAGAGCCAAACATTTTATTTTCTTTTAAAGTCTCATTACTTTCTAGATACTGTTTTGTCTTAAATGTACATATGTAATTACTGTATTTGTCACTTGGGTTCGAAAGGGGAGGAAATCATTTAACTTGAATAAACGGTGTGCCTGCCTTTTTTTACACTATTAATTGAAAATAAAAATTTGTGTTTTCTGTTTTGTGTTTTTATTTTCAATTTAAATGTTGTACTGCATAAAATGTTCAACGTATAAAAACCATCATTTTATACACGACTGTGCAGTTTTATAATGCCTTTCACAATATACATGACCTCAAAGTGCTTTACTTGGGCCTTCCTGGTTTTAGGCAGCATCTTTATAAGTCACAATATTTCATCTTACTTTGAAATTAGCATTTATGATATACAGTATTTACTGGATATGATGTTTTTTAGGTAAGCAGAATTATTATTCTTGATGTTGTATCGCCCATTTCATAGGTAGCAGCATCTTAAAGCAGTTTTCTAAGTATTTTAAACAGTTTACATTTGCATTGGAGCAACACAAATAGCATGAATACGTGCGGGTGTGTGGTTTGGCTAGTACTCACAGGCCCTAACAGGAGAGGGGGCTGCTGGATTGTTAGGGATGTGACACAAATCCAGCATAAAAGATAACACAGTTTAAATTTTAAAAGCTAAACTGAGGTAAGTATACACTCACATGATTAAATCTTTGATATTTACATCCTTAATTTGTGCAAAACTGTGAAGGCAATCATATTGTTGTCCTTGGCAAACGTCTTCCAAGCAGCTAAGATTCATCCTAGAAGATTTCAAGCAGATGTCCCATGATCAAACCATAAACTAAAGGAAAAGTTCACAATCACACATTTGTTTGTCACCAGAATTTGTGTATTTAAATAAAACATTTTTTTATATACAGTACAGGCCAAAAGTTTGGACACACCTCCTCATTCAATGTGTTTTCTTTATTTTCATGACTGAAGGCATCAAAACTATGAATGAACACATGTGGAGTTATGTACTTAACAAAAAAGGTGAAATAACTGAAAACATGTTTTATATTCTAGTTTCTTCAAAATAGCCACCCTTTGCTCTGATTACTGCTTTGCACACTCTTGGCATTCTCTCGATGAGCTTCAACAGGTAGTCACCTGAAATGGTTTTCACTTCACAGGTGTGCCTTATCAGGGTTATTTAGTGGAATTTCTTGCTTTATCAATGGGGTTGGGACCAGCAGTTGTGTTGTGCAGAAGTCAGGTTAGTTGGACGATCATTTATTTTTCAACAGGACAATGACCCCAAACACACCTCCAGGCTGTGTAAGGGCTATTTGACCAAGAAGGAGAGTGATGGAGTGCTGTAAATGGTCATGAAAATAAAGAAAACACATTGAATGAGGAGGTGTGTCCAAACTTTTGGCCTGTACTGTATTAAAAGAATGCCATGTCTAGTCTTGTGCTTTAAAGTGCTGTATACAGGATATCATTCTAAGTATGAAAAATCATGCCTTGAGACTGCAGACATTTTATTAAACAACATATCCAGATTTTTTGGGGGTGAGGAAATTGTGAGGTTGTTCTATTTTTGAAAGAAGTCCAGCTATGTTCTTTGCCACACTGCCTGTCTCCTTTCACTCCCACTGCCATGGCTTCAAGTAGCTTGTTTTGTGAGTGCTACAGTTGTTGGTTGTGAGATTGATTCAAGCACATAAACTTTAGAAAAATATGCTGTAATTTTATATCAGTGATATGTCTACGAGAACAATTAACCTCATCTCTGAAGCCTGTTGTAATCTGAGGGTTTTTTACACTTTTTTGTAAATTTTATGACATTTTTATGCTCCTTCAATATACAGTATTTTGTAGTTATGATGGTGATGTCACCTGGTCACATGGACACTACTGTTTCATTCTAGAATTGTATGGCAATGGCTGTGTTGTTTATGCCAATGATGTCTATTGCTACACATGTGATTAGATATCACAGTGGTGTATGACTTCATCAAACACTGTATTTAAAAGAGTATGGAGTTCATCCATATATTGGTTTCACTTAGGAAATAAATCAAATGTCTTTTATAGTTTAGTTGGTGAAAATCGCATCTAAATAGTTGAGGATTTTTTTGCTTTATCCCTTTCAAATTCAATGTTTGTTTCAATGTATTGAGCTTTTGATGATGAATGCATTTGTCTATCCCTGACCTCACCTCTGTTTCGTTCAGACTTTTGACACCTCCTTCCAGGAAAACTTCAGCTCAAAGACCCCTTACCTTTATCATCCACAGTGACTTTGGTACCAATTTCTTGATAGTCAACTTGTGTTCTCATGGTTCCTTACTATAAGAATCCTGCTTGCTGCTTTGACTTTGATTGTCTTTTGTCCAGTTTCGTGCCATCTCCTGATGGTGCTGTCTCCTTTGAGGTCATAACACGTACTGCATCTGCACAAGCCAGAATATACTGATAAGGAGTTCCAGAAGGCTGAAAATGAAAAAAAAAAACAGGGATACAGAATTGGGAAGACAAAAAAGAAAAATACGCAGTCTGAAGCTAGAGCAAGGCTCCGAACTAATGGTGATATTAATTGAAGGCATCATGCTCACCATAAGGGGTCCATGCAAACTGCAAACACAGATTTTTTTTTAACTTATAAGAACTTCTCTTACGAACACAATTTCCTAAAAAAGACAAATCTATAATTGATTGTAAAAAAAATAAGAGACTTGAAAAATACCAATGTTATCGTTTAATAGAATAAGATTTTTTAAATAAATTTTAAAAAAAAACAAGCCTCATATTTTTGCATCAACTTGTTTTGCTTTTTCTGGAGCACTGGATGTTTAAATGTTATTTAAATGAGCATGTTATTGAAGCTTTTTGCACTGAAACAGAGTTGTGAAGATGTGTTGAGAGGGCAGCACAATTCCATGAAGATTGAGAGGTGTGTTTTGTGTGCAATGGTGCAACATACCAGACATCTCCAGACTACTATGGCAACTATGGAAAGCTAGAGTGAAAACTAAGGTTTACTCGACTTTCTTTTTTTTGTAGTTAACCACTGCTTTGAATTACCTGAGTGTTTGCAGGGGAAACCTAGTAAAGCATTCAGGTTAGATAAGAAAAGCTGAGACAAAGGAAAAATCTTACTACTCCGCCAAAGGCCGTGTACTGTAAATGACCCTCCAAAAATAAAAACCCTTCCATGTACAGTCTGTCCTTAATTATGGAGTGTTCATCAACAATGAGTCTGACATGCAAAAGGTTAAGATATAAACAGAATAAAATATATGGAGACAGCAGAACATAATGACATAAGGAACTAAGCAGAGGAGCCGAGGGGGTCAGTAGTTTAGCCTTTGTATAGCTACGAGTAAGCTGAAGTTTCAAAGAAACAAAAAAAGAAGACGAAATTGCTCCAAAAAAATAGAGTGCGCTTCTGAAGATCAACAAGTCCTACTTTTTATCTAGTGAATCATAAGGAGAGAAACTTAAAACAGGATGAAGAAAGCAAAAGCTAAGAGAGCAATGAGGTACAAGATGGACAAGCCAGAATGTTAAGAGAAATGCAAAGAGTAACGTGACGTCTATCCATCAATAGTGACTTGAACAGTTATAGTTTGGCAATTATTTCATTTCATGTGTTTTATTTACTGTATTTCACAAGTATAAGTTGATTTTTACTCTCCCTTTCTTTCAGCCTCATTTCACTAAATAATTAAAGGAAAAAGATAACACAAACATGAAATATATAGTTTAAAAAATTACAGCATGCAAGGCAGCCTACATAGAAATGAACCCAAAGTCACACTGAGCACTTTGTCTATAAAGGTGATCCTGTGCATCCCTCACAGTTATAATTGCAGCTTCCTAGAGATGTGTAACCCAAGGAGCTGGAAGCAGGCAGACATCTCCATATTGACTGGAACATACCTCTGAGGAATTTTAGAAAGCAATCAAATCCTTGTGATTTTGAAAAATCAATGGGTATATAAATAGGAAAGACAGTCAAGTAAAAACTGCAACACAGAAAAATGAAAAGCAACTGATAGAAGACCAGATAACAGCATAAATAAAACTGGTTTTCAGATTTTTATTTAAACCTTTTAAGACATATTTTTGGTTTGGATTTTTTCATAAAAGAACAATCAGCACAACAATAATTTCTCCTGTATGTTCTAATTAGACATACGTCCTAATACTTGATGTTGTCAGTGTACAAGTGCTGCTTTCTGTAGAATTTTCTTAACAGAAAAATCCCCATAGCCATTACATAAAGTGTTTCAGTGTTACTCTCTAGCAGTTTAATCCAACTATATTTCTTATTGGACCATACTGTACATTCCATTGAAAACAATTCCAGTTCTTTTTAAAAGCACCCACTCCTGTTTCTGTCACATTTTATGCAATATTTATATTGATATATTGTATCTATTATTTAAAATAATGATGTATTTGCTATTGACTGATAGCAGAGCTACTTCATACTGGTTGCTGGCTAAGGAACTTTCTTTGTAGAGTTTATTGTGGATTTTCTTCCAAGGACTGCTGTTTTCTCTTTCAGTTCATAGGCCATGTTATAAAATTACAAATTAATCTTGTGAGTCTTGTTCTGTGCATGCAAAATACTGGTACCCTGACCACAATTTGTAACATAACACTAATGGAATTCTATGTTGAGTTTCTACATTTCTTTTGTTATTTAAGCCATTTACTTGAATCAGCAACCATGTAACATTGAAAAGTTGTTTAGAAATTGAATGGATAGATTTATTAAAATAAGATTATGGTCCATGTAGTGTACATGTATTTCAAACAATGTTCTTCTGTTTTTCTTCTCTAAATAAAATCTTTGCTGTTTTATTTAATGTTCCTATATATGTGAGGTTCCCATAGTCTAAGGTGAGTTATTCAGAAAGGTATTTTTCTCCATTAATTACGAAGTTCCTTCCATACTATTGATGCTTACTATCCCAGATCATGACTCTTCAAGCCCTGTATGAGGCTTTGGCTTAGCAGAGGAGCACCTTCACTTACCAGTGGAGACAACTGCATTGCTCCAAGGAGCACTATATACAGGTACAGTCTATAATCATTTATACCCTCAGGCTTTATAGTGAGTCACCCCGCTGCTGAGGTGGTATTGTATCCGGTTGTGCTGAATGGTACTGATGGTCTAGCAGACATTTTAACAGACCATGGTACCATGTACAATATGCTGTGCCAATGACTGGCATTCTTTACTGTAAAATTGTAACCTTTATGGTTCATATGTGCAAGTCTAATCAATCAACACTTACTAAATACCTTCACTTTGTTATTCTACTCATAGATAATTCTTATTATATGTATATTCATGTCTTTTTTGTCTGCTGCTTTAACCATGCAATTTCCTTTATGATTAACAAAGTTTATATCTATCACTATAACCCACCTATTTTCATTCCAGTTTCTAACCTAAGTCTCCCGCTATATTTTATGAACACAGTTAAACTGATCAAAGTCAAAACCCTCTAAACTCAATAAACAACAGTGATTTGAAAGGTCAGGAAAGACAAATTGTAAGAAACACACACCTTTTGTTATCAGGATGTCCACTTTCACATATTGCTTGGTACTGACTGCAGCCATTTCACTGGTACTGGTTACTTAGCAACTGTATGATCAGAGCCTTGTACATATTTAAATAGTGCCAGCCCATTTCTCGGGTCTATACCAGTACACCCATTTTTTGCCTACTTGCTAAGTTTGTTTTATATTTTCTGTTTTCGATTTGTGCTTCTTTATGGATTCTTCTGCACTTTGTATTTTACTCCTCTGCTTTTTCTTGTGTACCCAACAGCCTGCCTGTTTTGACCAATCAGTTGCCTGATTAAATAAACACCTTGTTCACTATGATCTCTATTTATATTGCAAAAAAACGAAACAATAAGATTTACGTGGTAGCATTTTTCTTACATCCAAGGTGCAGAAACAGCAAATGATCAACCTTTTAGTTAAATCTGGCCAGTGACTCCAAATAACGGACAAATGCCTAGTATCATGTGATTTAAAGCACAACTCAAAGTGGTAATGTCAGACTAAAATGGAACAAGGACCAGCAAGACAAACAAGAAAAGGGCTTTTAATATAGTTACAGAATCAGTATAACTTTTACCATTGTTTGGATTTAGTTACTTTTTCAGACTGTCACTACTTACGCTCACATTATTTTATGACAGTGCAGAAGAAAAACACCACCACTGCCTTCATCCCCTGTATCATCAGACATGCAGACTGAAATTAACTGTCAATGCTTCTGCTCTCCGGCTCCCTGTAATTTGCTGCAAATGTTTCTTCAAATTGCACGTTTCTAGAGAGTGTGACATAACATCCAAGGTCAAGAACTGGAAACTACAAGGTGGCTTGGTGACCTTCCGCCAATCTGCTTCAGTTGTTGTTCTTGAATACACAGTTAATTGTGTGATTTTCACTTGTGTACACTGTAATGCTAAAAATGGCAGATCCCAAAAACACAACAACATGTTTAGTGACTATTATTAAGTTGTTTCCCACCAAATTTTCTTCTGCAACTTTCCAAGATCTTTGGCATCCTTCAGAAAAAGAGCCATTCTTCTAATATTATCCCCATCCCTTCAACCAACTTTGTTGGTGCCTTCTCCTTCATCTCTATTACCCACCAATTCTCTGTCAGTTGCTCCACACCCCCAATCCACCTTAGCCTCTTTCTCCACAATTTAAATCTTTAAACTCTGCACTCATCATCTCTTCTGTCAGCCTTTTATAACAGTGCTTTGTGTTTTGTCTTCACCAGTCATGTCTCACCCCTATACACAATGCAACTCCTTACACGGCTTATATAAATATTTCCCTTTAAATCCCCTCTGAACTGGCAGACTGCCCAAGTTATAACGCTGGCAGCAATGTACACAATCATATATTGCTTGGTTGCTCACTTCATTACAGACGACTGTGACAAAAGCTAAACACATCGCCAGCACAGATCTTTCAGCTTGGATTCAAAGGCCTCAGGTAGTGGAATGTTTGCAAAAGCACTCCATACCTACCTGTGAGTCAAATTTTCCAAGCTTTGAATTTTGGGACTCTGGCCAGGAACACTCCATCCCTCTTCATTTAAAGGTTTAAATCTTTCAACACAGAGAAAAAGGAAAATTGCATTTCTGGAGTGTACATCTCTGCACATATATCGATTGACTTTCTCAAAGTGTAATCATTATTATTACAAGATAATATATTGCAAATGGCAAATAAAAAATGACAGAATTAATTCAATTTCCAAAAAGTCTGTTCTTGTAAGCTTTCCATGTTCAGTTTCTTTTTATTATTTGAGCCTGTGCCATTTATAAATATTATTCTTTCCTGCTATATTGTATATACAGCACCACCTTGTAAAACACATCACATTTTGTCCTTGTGTAAAGCCGTGTGCCACAGCAGTCATTATCAAAGTCCACTTCGTTCACTCACAATTTGATGCTGATTTTGCCTGTTTCCATGGGAACTTGAATTTTTTTTTTCTTTCATGATTGAGCAGTAAACTGCACTTTCATTGTGGCTTACAAAAATACCATGATTTCAGGGTTTCAGGGTTTACTGGAACAAAACAATGCTGTTCTACAGTTTAATTTCAGAACTGTTATGGTTAAGGTTACTCATTCAGCTCTCTCAATCCTGACATAATCTTATATAGAAAATAAAAACACAATTATTAACATTAAAAATTATAGTGCCTCAGCCACCAATATCATTTTTTTGTTTTCCTAAGCCATGTGCCCTTTAATAGACAAAACAGACTAGTAGTCGAAGTGCATTCCTAAGTAGATACAGAAGATCTTTTAGGTAAGTCTGCGACTCTATTTCCATCCATCAAATTTGTCAGTACAGTTTAATGTGTAAGTTGCAGGCCTGCATAAAACATCTAGTTTATACCACTGATGGATTGTATTATATTTTGATTTCCATTAGTATCACTAATGATAACTAGAATGAAAATAAAAGTTATTTTACTTTATCTGAGATTAAGTTTGACTATCCTCATGTTTTCTTAACAATAAGCATTCAGGTCAGGTTTATTTGTCATAATAATCTGACCCAGTATGATTGGGTATTGTTTGTTTGAGCGAGTGTGTGTGTGCTACAACAGACTGGTACCACCTTTAGGGGTTGTTCACAGCCTTGCACTGGAAGCTGTAAAGAACATCAAAGTGATGTACATTAGGTCTTTTGCATCAGCCTGTTTTAAACTTTTACTTCTCTAGTTTTCAAGGCTGTCAAGGATCCCAAACTAATTTCTTAACATTGCTTGAGTGACACAGAGGCATTAAAACATACAAAAGCTCTAAGCATTCAGAGACTCCATAAAAGAAATGGAGAAATATGCGGTATGCACTGTATAATATCATAAGCAAAGGAGGAATTAAAAAATAAATTACCAAGAATTATATTTGAACATATTCAAACATACTATATACTATATCTTCCAAAAACCCATGTTTGCTTTATCAAGTACTTCATGGTTCCATAATTAGCAAAAACGGATATATATTTCTATATAATAATATGTGCAGTTTTTTTTTTTTTTTTTTTTACCAAGGATTAATATTACTTGCAGGCAGTGTGCTGTAGTGGTCAAGGCTTTGGACTTCAAACCCTGAGGTTGCGGGTTCAGATCCTGCTACTGACATTATAACCAGGAGCAAGTCGCTTTAACTGCCTGTGCTCCAAATGGAAAAAGAAAAGTAATGTAACCAATTGTATTTCAAATGTTGCAAATTGACTTGGATAAAGGCTTGATTCAAATAATAATATTATTAGGTGACTGGAGCTGCTCACTCTTAAACATGCAATACACAATACACAATCACTGAAAAAAACAAAATTTTACAGCAAACATTATAGCTTTGAATTTAAATGGGTGGAAACAATGTGACATTTGGTAGATATTATTATTATTATTATTAGTTGTTTACGATTTTCATTTGTTGCTGAACTGGCCTTAGCATGTATGTGTATGTGTGTGGTGTGTAGTATTATGAGCAGCAATGACGTTTACAGACTACACATTTAGGTGGTCCATGCAATGAATTTAATGCTTTTACTTTTGTATTTATTTTCTCGAGTGCTTGACAATTAAGTTTAAACTTATGCCATCTGTCCCAACTTGTGTTGGATCAGAGGACATCACTTCGGCCTCTACTTCTTTCTCTCTCTCTCTCTCTCTCTCTCACTTTTTGCTTCTAGCAAAGCAATACCAACGATCACAGCCACCACGCCCTGCACCCTCCCTGGAACTTTATGGTGCACTTGCTAACTAGTGAGCTTTGTATCTTCCTTGAGTTTCACCAAACTTTCTCCTTCCACTTCATTTTAGAATTTTAGAACACCACTTCTTTTTCAGGCATTCATCTGCCCGGTTTGTTAGTGTTGCTGTTCGTGTACCCATCAACAGCTTCTGCGCAGTCCATCGTTTGCATAAAGCCACCTCTAAGCACCATGCAGAGCATGTACTTTAGCATCATTTTAATAAATATCAACAAATAAAAAATGTATTGACAAATAAAAACACAGGCTGGCTAATTTTATTTTTTCCATAACGTCACCAGATTTCAATGAAGTCAGTTAAAGCATTTTTGAGATCTGGAGTATTACATTTTCGTATTGAAGGTTTTTTTAACCCATAAATCTTGTTATTTTGAACTGCCATCTATTGCCTTTTCATCTCTGGCTGAACATAATCTAGGATCTTTAAAATGTCAGCCTCCAAGATGGAATGTCTGCAACATTAAATTCACTTGATAGGCTCAGGGTAGTAACATTTTGGTATTAATTGATTCATTGGCTGTAGAAACGTTTATTAGTACTGCCCTATTACAGATTTTAAACCTTCCACAACCCTAATTCTCTCAATAAATGAACCTAGAGTGCAATTGATTTGGGTCTACTATAACATATCACACCTCCAATTATACTACAAGTGGCATTTGTTCACCAAGAAATAATAACCTTTGTAATGCAATCACCTACTCTTCATCTTATACTTTCCATGGTTAAAGAAACATAATCCAATCACTGACTGGCAGAACAAAACTAATGAGTGTGTTTACATGCACACACAATGCCGGTATAAGGCAAGAAACCTGGTTAAGGCAGAAATCTGGTTTCTTAAAAATCAATGTTTACATGGAGAAGGATGCTTCTAGAGTTCATGTCATTAAACAGAGCAAAAGAAAAGTTAAATGTCATCAAGGTTTGCAGAGCATCTGAAAACAAGCATGAAGCCTGTGACATATATTTAGTGATTTCTAAAATATCAAGACATATTATTTCAACCAGGAAAAATAAGAAGGCAATCACCTGAGTGTTTGCTTCAGAAAGTGTATCTTATGGATGCTTCTACCTGTGGCTGCTGAAAGTGTATGAGCAAAGCTAACACATGAGTAGGTGCACAGAATGGAACGGACATGTGCAGATTACAAAATTCTTAACTGTAACCCAGTTAACATGGCCAAATAATCAATTTACTCGCATAGAAATCTATGTGTGTTAACCTGTTTTTTCAGTGACCAACAATCTAGTTTTTCCAACCAGAATAATTACATACATGGCATTTTAGAAACCAGGTTTCTGTGAATAACCAGGTTATTAAAGCTCAAGTATATGCACTCAATGTATGATGGAGTCACTTTTGTGAATGTACCCAATGGAAAGATGTATGCAATGTTGAAACAAGAAACTGGAGCTATAGAAAAATACATTCAAAAAATGTACAGTGAGTTTATGAAAATTTCCAGTAATCTGATTGGTGCTAGACTTTTTTTTCTTTATTTTGAGAAAAAAAGGTAGGAGATTAAGTCATTGTATTGATTAGTGAGAGTTAAACAGTAAAAATATAATTATCCTCTCCTCCTCATCTCTTCCTTATTCAATCAAGGAACTGGTTTTATTATTTTCACAAAGTTAGATTTATGTAACACATATAATCTAATTTGAATTATAGAGGGAGATGAGTGGACAACAACCTTCAATACCACTAATGAGCATTGCAAATATCGGGTAATACTATACCTTGTGGATTAGCAAATGCACCTGTGCTCTTCAGTTTTTCATAAATTACATTTTTTGTGATTCGTCAGGTATTTATATACTCAACCAGTTACGGCGCACTGTACGTTACACTTGACTTGAGCAGTCATAGTTTTCATACTCTTTCTCTGTACATTTAGCATTCATTTGCTTAGATGTTGATGTGCTTGCTGCTTCTCGAGCAGCTCTTCTTTTCTCCACCCTAGCAACCTGCTTCTTCTCTTCTTTCTTTGGCATTTTTTTGTGTTAAAACTGATTAAGTCAGTCTTTGTGTTGCAATTACTTAGTACATTTTCTTTAATTTTTCACTTAAGCTGGCACTTAAGTCTTCAATCTGCCTCAAGAATGATTTAAGATATGAAGAGGTAGGGGAGGTGACGGTGAAAGTGGTAGGGATGAGAACGGCGCCCTTACACATGCGCTGCACAGCCATCCTGCTGGCTGCTGCCGAGAGTTGATTCTACAATAAAATAAAATAAAAATAAAAGGAGGAATAACCTTGGAGGTCAATCATCACCCCCAAAGCGGATAGTAGACGTCACTTAGTATATGTGTACCAAATTTCAGGTCAATAGGTCAAACAGTTTGCAAGCTACAGGTGATTTAAAATCCTGGACAGACAAACGGACAGCCACGGTAGCATATTACTGTATATATAAAGATATTGATAACAGCCTCATTTTTCCAAAAGACCTAAAATCCCGTACTTCACATATTAAAGAGGTGTTTCAATGTCATGCAAGATAATCATTTATTTGTGAATCTTAAGAAATGTGAATTTCATAGAAGAAAGTTTTATTTTTGGGATATGAAATATCTAGGACAGGTTTAGCTTTGAATCAATCAAAGATTGCAACTAAACTGAATTGTACTTTTACCACAGATCATTGATAAGGTGCAGAGATTCATTGGTTTTCCAAATTGTTATTGACAAATTATTAAAAAGTTAAGCCTGTTTGAATAACGTTGATCAAGTAGAAAATAGGTACATTGCGGGGAGATTCAAACAAAAGGGAAGATGTAGAAGCGTATGGAAGGAATACTGTATAGTCAAGAAGAAAATTGTGTTCTAACGTATTAGAGATGAAGATTCCAGGAGAAAGAAGGGTAAGAAGGCTAAAACGCACATGGACGGATGAGGTAGAACTGCAGGAGAGGCGTAATAACAGGAAATATAATGCAATGGAAAAGGTGCTCAAGCAGCAAACACCAGAAATATAAATGACAGAGGGAAAGAAGCAAAAACACAAACGTTGGCTGCATTTGCTAAGAATAAACAATGTTGAAATTATATTCAAATTAAAACTCTGTGTATTGTCATATTTTAAAACAGCAACGTCAATAGTAGCATAAACAGCATTTGCCATAATGAGCTGCTCAGCATAATCAACAAACTTCAATTCATTATCAAATATAAAAATGAATGATATAAAATCGAACACTAGAATGCAAACAATACAAAAATGGGGAACTAGGATGACTGCTTGAAGAATGTTTGCAAGTGCCATTAAAACTTACTTACAGATCAGATGCATGTGAAGAAGCATGCACTGCAAAAGTAACACATTAACAGAAGAAATTCACCATTTTTGTGTTTCACATCTAGTCCTTGAAGTATGGACAGTACAGTACATTATAATACTGTATATGGAAAGGTGATTGTACAGGTTGTGCGAAAAGCAGAGGTGATTAAACCTTGTGAATAAAAGGAAAATGGTTAAGCAGCAATAGCAGGTGACTCTTCACTCTTCATTGGAACATCAAGACAGATGGAGCCTTGAAAGAGAATCTGAAAGAGTGGAAGGCACTGCCTACATAGCTCTTCACCAAAAGTTATAAAAAAGTCATGGAGCAGTGAAAAGGAACATGTTGGAATATATCTAACTCTCTAACATGATTTTATGATGGGAGCACCACAGACGAGCATTCATGAGTCTTGTAGCAAACAGATTTTTAAATAAGATGTGCAATTTTAAAAAGCATTGATTATTAGATTAAAAACAGCAAAAAATGTTCTGTATATGAAAGGTTGTTGGGGCATATGAATAGTATTTGACCTCAAACACATTCATTGATGTAAGTGGTTTTGGTATCTATGAAAAAGAAACAAAATGAAGGACCAAGTGAATGTTGTGATAGACAAGGTGGCAGATGTGATTAGCTTTCCATTGTCCAACTAAATTTTGAATGAATGACTTTCATGAATCTTCTGTCAAAAGGGATTGCAGACAAACTGAAAAGCACAATCGCCCTTTTCCACTGTAAATTAACTTTACAAATAAAGTGAGGTAATCAATCAAACATTCTTTTGGTTCTAGCTTTTGTTGGGTGGTTGCTGCTGCTATGTACATGTGGGCCTCTGGATTTTTAAGACATTATATAAGTAAAGAGTTTTCTTCATGCCTTTGTTTTTTAATTCATGACTCGCAGTCTTTGAAAGACCCCGTTAATTACAGCGTTATTTTTTTGCAGGGAATTTAAAATTGTATGCCAACTTATATGAAACAACCATTACGAAATTTACTTCATACGTATGTCATCATATTAAAATAAATATCAATATAGCACATGATTCTTCTTGTAACTGTAAATATTCATTGTTACCAGTTAATTCATATATGTGCTGCTGATACCGTCAACTTGCTCCGCTGGAAGGCGACACCTTTCCATTTAGTTTGTAAACGCTTTTTTCTTTAGCAAGTGAAACTGTGTAGTAACAGAGAATTGCTTGTTTGACATCGTGTATTTTTTCGGATGTAGCGGGCTCGCGGAGTAAATGTTGGGAATTGACGCATTAAAGTTCCGAGACTAAAGGAAAAGCAAGACTAAAAAAAAAAAAAACGCAGCTTAGTAATGTGAAGTGACGTTGCGTATCAAGACTCTCCCTGGAGTTCTGACCTCAAGTTTTCTCCGGAGGGAATGAACTAGCATTGTGGGAGGCGAAAACGACCCCGCGTGATACCCATTTTTGCGAAACAAAATCCACTTTAGGCTCACTTTTCTGGCTGAAATCCCGGGAAAGGGGGGTTGAAGTTCTGTCATCCGTCTGAGACGAGAATGGAGATACTGCTCCACTTCTAAATTAGGACTCGAGGGGGCTGCTGTTGTCCAACAGGTAAAGTTATATTTATTTTAAAATGTTCTTTTTTTTATTCTTGAAAGGATTCTCTCGGCCCTTATAAAATTGTGTTCGTCATCGCACCATCTTTTTCGGACTCTTTAGACAGTGGACACCGACTGGCGTTAAGGGTGCGGGATCTCAGTCTGTCCGCAGGAGCCCGAGATGCACTTGGCAGATGACACTTTAATTCAACGAGTTGTTTAACTTTCGCGTTTTCCGCTTTCTAAATCTTGCAAAAGAATGGGAATGAGCAAAACGGGAACGGCCCAACCATTCCTCTGTTGGGAAACTTACTTTCAGTTATTCTAAAGTGAGTCGTAAAGATTTTATTTATGTCATCCGTCATAAAGGTGATATATATATATATATAGATAGATAGATAGATAGATAGATAGATAGATAGATGAATGAAACTGTACTTAAATACTGTCGCACATATTTTATTATAATAAGTAAAAAGAGACTCGTATAAAAGATTCAATGTAATTAAACCAAAATTCAAAAGCGCATTTTAATCGTGTAACGTACCTGTCATCTTGGCCAAATATGGTTGTGCAGTTTTCCTCGTTCCATTGGAATGAACTAATTATATCTTACAGAGTTAGGTGCCTAAGTTTGAAAAGCCAAGATTTCATTCAGATAACACTAATGTATAGAAGAAATCAAAGACTTGATAAAAATAACCACAATCTTTCGTGGGTCATGCGTGCCCTGCCCCCGATGGACTGGCATCCAGTCCTGGCACATTCCCATCGTTTTGCCCAATAGGCCTAGAACAGGAAAGCGAACTTGAAATCGATAAACGGGTTGGAAAATGGACGGAAGTATCTGCAAGCGGTGTAGAGCTGCGCATTTTTCTTTTTCCGCGATCTACACAGCATCAAGCCACAAGTACAACTCGTTGTGCTCGTTTGCACCATTTATGTTTTATGCTAAAATTGATCTATGAACTCGGTAATTATCCTTTTGCTGTACGTCAGTGCAGAAGGTGCCCAAGATATAGTCAGCTTACCCAGGTTATTATTCTTTTAAAAATGTACAAATAACCTTCACGTACGATACACTATAAACCCGATTTTATTCTGTCATTAACTCTTCCAATGCTGCATTCAGCACAAGGTGAGAACTAACCCCGGAAACAACTCCCATGCTGTTCTAGGATGATAGAAACCCGACAATGTGAAAATCACCATCCCCGGAAGGGACGCCACAGTATCGCTCGTTTTTGAGACGAGGAGCTACTGGTGTACTTTCATGTGCCATTTATTGTCTTAAAAAATCTTTCAACATGTAACTAACTTTCACCCACTTTTCTTATGCAAACTACGAAGATCTCAATTTAAGTGCCTCCGTTATATTTATCCGGTTTATTATTGTCTATTGGTATTATAATGGCTTAAATAATAAGCATTTTTTTCTTGAATGAACTATATGCCAGACGTATTTACACATAAAGTGACTTACAAGAACATGACTCAGTTAAGCCGTTATCGGTTTTTCTTTCGGCTGTAGCACAGGTTGTTTGACTATGTCAGTGACTTGGAGATGGCGACTGAATTGCGGTATGCATGTGTGTGGAATCTACTCTGGTTTTCCAGTTCATGTAAATCCAAGTGTGTGTCTGTGCCACAGTGAGGTGGCGTCGCGTCCAAGGTTGGTTTCTGACTGCATCACTGCGGGGATAGTCTCCGTCTGCCCACGATCGTGTACTGCCTAAAACGGTGTTGAAGTAGTTAGTGGGTTGCAAAGAAACAGGAAGACTTTTGCAAGGTAAATATACTGTAACGAACATCGAGATGGAAAGACCGAGACACACACCTAATGGAAATTAAGCCTAATAACGGGCGCGTTTATTCAACAACAAATAATTTACAGAAGTCTTCTATCTGACTCAAACTCGCAAACGACCCGTAAAAATAACAGTTACTTCACTAGGCAGGCTATTCCACTACAATAGTGTTCCCGATCGTCATCCAGCGTCTCGCGTCGTGTCCCTTTTCCCAGTTACTCTGTCATCATCTGCAAGGCAGTATTTATAATAGTATGGAAGTCTCCCCCTGCCTTCTCGGACTTGAAAGATACAACGAGAAAGTTCCAGGGGTTCCTGGAACGCAGAGCTCAGCACACCTGTGCTGTCAAACACCTGTCCAGAACCCGCCCATCTCTAGAGTGACAACACTGGTTATTATAGTATATTTTAAACTTATAGCCAGTGCAGTCAGTATTCAGTGCTGTTTAACAATCGCTATTGTATGATCATAATAACACAAACTGTCTATGACGGGTGTGAACAGGAGTTTTCCATACTGCCTTTATTAATCACTGCTCCATAACAAGGTCTTAAGCAAGGCATTGCTTTTTATATTTGTTAATAAAAAACCAATCACTACATTTTAATGTAAGGTCTTCCAGTAGAGGTGGCTCTGAGGGTCGAAATCTGCGCCGGACGCTCAGCGATTGCAAAGTTGTCGGTTCGAATCCCGTAAACGGTATAAGTGTCTTTACTCTACGCTGAGCCCTTAACCTGCAATTGCTTCATCCTGGGTATAATTTTAATTTGCAGGTCCTCCAAATTGCATGGAAAATGTCGGAGTTGATGGCAGGACTGGCACTAAAACCTAATACTGTTCCTTTCCCGCTGCACTTAACTCCCATTCCACGTTGTTCGTCGTAGAGGGTGCGGCAAGGCGATATCATATCGATAAAGTGCACTCATAAAAAGACCTTGTCAACTGCAAAGTGAATGTTTTAAACAGCACTGCCCAGTATGTAGGGTGTTAAACCAACACGACGGAGTGCTGTATAATGATGTCCTAATTCTTTGGCGCGGTATCACTTTGTCTCATTTCGTAAGATGTTTCTTTTACCCCACAAACATTTTACTGCTATTTATTTGCCTCATAGCGTCATGTTTGAAATTTTGCCAAAATCAGAACAGCTCCATTATTCTTTCTTTGTACAGTTTGTATATACAGTGTGTGCGTGGCATGCGATCCCCGCGTTGTCACTTCAGTTCGACTACCTGTGCTAACTAACACTGTCCACTCCCCAGACTTACCTGTTTGTTCTCTTGTTTATATGTTTACTATAGACAGCCCCTCAGAGGCATCGGGTGCTATGCCGCAGACATGTTGGCCCGAAAGAGCATCATTCCGGAGGAGTTCGTGTTGCCCGGCATCGCCCCTGCACTGCTCCGCAAGCCCCGCTTCCGGGAGCGGCCGCGAAAACCGCGCTTCATCGCCAAGAACGGCGCGTGCAACCTGGCGCACAAGAACATTCGCGAGCAGGGGCGCTTCCTGCAGGACGTCTTCACCACCCTGGTGGACCTCAAGTGGAGGTACACACTGGTCATCTTCACCATGTCCTTCCTGTGCAGCTGGCTGCTGTTTGCCATGATGTGGTGGCTTGTGGCCTTTGGTCACGGGGACTTCGACTACACGAAGACGGGAGTAGAGCCTTGCGTGACCAGTGTCAAGTAGGTACACGAGTTATGAGTCCACTTATAAGGTCATTCGTGTTATGTTCCAGTGAGTGGAATTTAGTTACACAAATGTAATTCACTGTGTGGATAGGCTCTAGTTAACTTTTAAAAGCTTTGCTTAGAAAGACAGCACAATCTCAACAGCCATTCACCCTGTAAATAAGTAAATTCATCTTCATGCCCAAGTGTGGTGCCAGGTGTACCATTGCGAGGATGGAGTCCTTGAAATGTAGAATAAGATCATCTTGGCAGATGGGCATAATTTGAAAGATAATCTAACCAAGCTGATGCCCCTCCAGAGACAGCCATGGAAGTTGAAGGAAGAAACTCTTTAAGTTTAAGATTGTTGTTGTGTATTCAGTACAATGAAATTTTTACTTACATGCCTCCTCAGAACAGTTCACAATAGTGCAATATGAAGAAAAGAAAAACACCAAAAAAATATAAATCTCAAGAACATCATACAATTATTTATTTATACGTTTATATATGTATACATTATAAGAACATAGAGGGTGTACAGTGGAGAGCCCCAAAATGTATTTCAAGACTAAACTGAATGCTCTATTATAACTGAGTACAGGAGGTGAACCTGATAAATTCTTGAAAACTATGTGGGGTTCTAATGCAGGTTTTTAAAATTATCAATAAAGCAAAATTTTTTGAATCAAAAAGTGAAGTACATACCCAAGATCACTGGTGAAATTCAGGGGACGTACAGTACATTTAAGCGGGAAGCCAGGAAGCACTTCATCACTCAAAGGCTCATGGGATACTTTGGCCAATTTAAACAGGTATCTGGATGAGATATTGGGACAGCTCAGCTGTTGTCCAACCAAATAAGCTTCATGACCTGAATTGTCCACTCTTGTTAGTGAAAGGTCATATGCTCCATGGCAGCTTTGGAAGTATTACGTAGAAGCATCAGTTTTTCATCCCATGCATTGGTCTTATATAGAGTAAGGTGTAGTGTTGTCTTGAACATAACCTCAGGCTGTCTTATTTGCTGTGTACCCTGGTATCTACTTAATGCCAACAATAAAAAGTAAACAACATGATACTCAGTTAGTTGGATGAAGTTTTCAGAATTCAGGAAGAAGCTGGCACATGTAAACAAATCACCTGGAAGACATTAATGTCCTATACTAAACCCACAGCCCACATTCTGCTAGCCATTTTCACCATGCTGCTCAAATTCTGACATTTTTCATTTTAGGATAGTGTCATTTTTTGTTCTGGCTACCATGTATCATTTATTCAATTTATATTTGTATATGTCATCTTCCAAGCTGTCACACTTCTTCTGTTACTAATTATTTTGTGTTATGTTTTGTAAGCGTTGCATCGTCACTAGAACATTCTTTTTCAGTTTGCATGGTTTCTGTGATAATGTCTACCAAAGAACACAATTTAAGAAGACATTGTAGAGATGTGAAATCAAGCAAATAACATGCTGATATTGTTGGTTTGATATATAGAGAACATGATACTCAAGGCTCAATTTATATTTAAAAATCACACAATTGTAATGTATATTATTCTTAGTGGCACACACTAGTCAGCCTTGGTTATAACAAGAACATTTATGCATTTCCTATTCTTTTACGTGTATTTACATTTACTTGTTTAGTTAATAGCCCCATTAAACTTTATTTATCCCATGGGTGTTGATTACATCTTGCCTGAAGAAGGGGCCTGAGTTGCCTTGAAAGCTTGCATATAGTAATCTTTTTAGTTAGCCAATAAAAGGTGTCATTTTGCTTGGCTTTTGTCTTTATCCCATGGGGAAATTCAATTGCATACAGCAACAGAAACATAAAAACAAGAACAAAGACTCACTGGACAGATAATACATCCAATCACTCAATTGGTAAATAAATTAATTAATTTAACAAGTTCATTGGGTGGAAGCATTGAAATGCCCAATTATCAGTGGGCAGAAAAAGACCCACAGGGTCACTTCTTAGCACACCATGGTGGAATGAGCCTATGTCTAAAAGTGCACCAAGAAAGTGTTTCTTGATGATATCCAATTTTGCCATCATCCTCTTTTTCGCAACAGCTTCCAGTGTGTTCAATGTTTGCACTGTGATGGCACTTTCTTGATAAGTTTGTTCAGACATTGTGCTTCTTTTGTGCTAAGGTTATTTCCCTAGGAGACTGCAACATGGAACACCACACTGGCTACTATGGACTGGTAGAACATTTCCAGCAGCAGCTACTGCACACATCAAAAGACCTGAATCTCTTTAGCTAGTGCAGTCAGCTTTGGCCCTTCTTTAACAGAGCCATTCTGTTGTCACACAAGTCCAGTTTGTTGTTTATGTAAACCCCCAGGTACTTGCAGCTCTGCACCACTTCCATGTCCTCCCCTTGAATGGTAACTGGTCTCAGAGGCTTCTTGGCTTATCAGACTTCCACTACCAGATGTTTTGTTGCAAGTTGTCGTCCCTGCGCCACAAGACAAAGCTCCCCATTATTTTTGAGCATTCTGACTCATCTCCATTATTAATGCAGCCTATGATGGAGGTGTCATCTAAAAATTTCTGTAGATGGCAAGCACTGGTATTGTGGTGGACGTCTGTTGTGTAGAGGTTGAACAGGAAGGTAGACAGAACAGTTTCTTAAGATGCTCCAGTATTACACACCACCATTTCTGACACATTTACCTTGAACTGGGTAAGCAGGTTAGAAAATGGATGGATAGAAGGACATTTAGCTGATGGGTGATATACAACTCACAACTGTATTGTGCAGGTTTTTTTTTTTAATATGCCCTCGGTTGAATTATTGGCATTCTACAAGGCTCAGAGCCACAAAGAGGTTCAGTAATGCGAGGCTGAACTGGGAAATTTGTGGTTTACCTTTGAAATCAATGACCACAATTCTATCCTGTTGGATATGCATGGGATAACATTCATCATAAAAAGAAAGCCAAGAAGAATCTTCAGTATCTTAAAGTATAAAACAGCAATAATGCTTTTTGTGTCTTGTTGATGTTTTGTTCCAGTACATATGGCAAATTTAATTTGGTTTGAATTGTATTGTATCTATTATTACCTTTCAACTCGGCTGTTGTAAGTTGATATCTAAAGTAGTGACTGATTTAATTCACCTTGTCCTTGCTGAAACTATCCATTGTGCCTTAGAGGTGAGTATACCTTTAAGTCATGCTGTACATACATATAAACATGTGTATAAACCATCTTAAAATGTTTTAAAAAAAGAATCAAAAAACTATTACAAAATAGCTCTAACAGTGTTGTCATTCATAGGTTTTCTAACCTCTGTTCCTGGTTGGTATGCTGCATTTTTTCATTTCCATAAGTGAGACTACAGTATACTAATACCTTCGCTTTACAGAATTATAGTTGCCTCATTGTTATACCACTCTAAATCAAATTTTACCTCAGTGCATTGTCACTGTAGATTAATGGCAGAATTTTTATTTTATGCAAATCTTTGGAACATGTGGGAAGCAATGAATGCAGTAAGAACTGATATTTGTCATGCTGTCAGTTGTTTTTTTTAATATTCAAATTTTGTCTTTTTTTTTTTAATGTGGCATAGGTCCTTCACGTCAGCCTTCCTGTTTTCAATTGAAGTACAAGTGACTATTGGTTTTGGGGGTCGGATGGTGACAGAACAGTGCCCCATGGCCATTACTCTTTTGATTTTTCAGAACCTGGCTGGATTAATCATTAATGCTGTAATGCTGGGCTGTATCTTCATGAAGACAGCCCAAGCACACAGGAGGGCAGAAACCTTAATCTTTAGCAGGAATGCTGTCATTGCAGTGCGTAATAACAGACTGTGCTTCATGTTTCGCGTGGGAGACCTGAGGAAGAGTATGATCATTGGGGCAACAGTTCGGATGCAGGTTGTGAAAAAGACTGTCACTCCTGAGGGAGAAGTCATTCCCATTCACCAGATAGATATTCAAATAGAGAATCCCATTGAAACCAATAACATTTTTCTTGTAGCACCACTAACTATCTGCCATGTGATTGATAAAACCAGTCCACTGTATTGTCTGTCAGCTGCTGACCTACTCAGCATTGACATTGAGGTTATTGTGATCCTTGAAGGTGTTGTAGAGACTACAGGCATTACCACACAGGCCAGAACTTCTTATGTTGCAGAAGAAATTCAGTGGGGCCATCGTTTTGTGCCTATTGTGACTGAGGAAGAAGGAGTGTATGCTGTGGACTATTCCAAATTTGGGAACACAGTGAAAGTGGTTGCCCCTCGCTGCAGTGCCAAGGAACTTGATGATAAACCATCCATTTTAATCCAGACTCTTCAAAAGAGTGAACTTTCACACCAGAACTCCTTGCGAAAGAGGAACTCCATGCGGAAGAACAACTCCATGAGACGAAACAATTCAATTAGAAGGAATAACTCTTCCCTCCTGCTGCCGAAGGTTCAATTTATCACTCCAGAAGGAAGCCAAAATATGTCAGATACGTGACACACTCTGATGAATTTTGCTCTCAGCACTGATCAGCATGGGCAGATTTTGTTTACAAATTTTGGAAAGCACTTTCAGTGCTGCAGATCAGGTTTCTGTTAGAGGGTTATGGGCATGGTGATTTTATAGAACTAACAACATACATTAAAGAAAAAATATGCAAAAGGTTTACTAAATAGTATGAAACGATGCATTTTATAATATTATGGAAGGTATGTAATATTTACATATCACTAGAATTTAACATTAAATTGTCTGGCCTTGCATGCCTGAACAGTAACATTTTAAAACCAAGAATGAACTTTTATTTCCAGTTTTTATGGTACCTGTTATTTGAAGCAATGCTATAAACAGTAAACGTTTTGCTAAATATAAAAAATAAGATCTCTGACCAAAAATGCATTGCATCTGTGTATTTTTTAAGCAATGTATTTGTTGTTGAGAATTAACAAAATGAAGAGGTAAAATGTTGATATTGAACGAATATTACCATCAAGTTTCTCAACATGTTAAAAGAATATATTCAGTTATTGCAGCAGGACTCCAATCGCGTGTAACTGCAACCCTAAAAATAGGGCTGGCATGACCACACCCACAAGTAATTAGTTCATTGACAGCAGTGGCATTCAGCAGTCAAAATTGTACAACCCCTTCTATAGTGAATTTTATTACTTATTGTAATAATTTTTACAATTTGTCAAGGTCACATAAACAAAGACATAGCACTACTGGTAGTTCAATCACTGATTCTACAGTAGTATTTTCAGTTTCTTTCTAGGATTGCTAGATGTCATTTCAATTTGATTGCTGGATGGATAAACAGAAAAATATTTTAGTTGTAATCAACTATCATCCTCTACAGGGGAGTCATGTATAAAACGGTGTGGATTCATGTGTGAAAATGTGCACACTGCAAAAACCAGGAAAATGTGAATGTCAAAAAAATAGATTTATGAATCCTGGTGTATACACATTTCTGCACAATTTACCATTTATAACTCACAATCACTTTATAAATATTCATATGTGAATGCGCCTTAAACACCTCCCTAAAACATCCATATATGGAGCACGCTTATGTAACCACAATGCTGCAGAACGTCCTTGGTTGGTTTCCCTTCTGACATACCAAGACCCCACCACTTGCATTCAAGAGTCTGGCTGTGCTCTGCAACTAAGAGGACATGGTTATATGTAGCATTATAGTTCCTCTTCTCTATGCTCTAAAAAGGTATGGGTAAGGTGTAAGGCCCCACTCTCTGTGCGAGTAGCTGCTATCACCAGGCACAAGTAATGACGTGACTGCTGTTACAATGAATAGTACAGGCCATATGAAACACTGAGGGTACAGCCAGTTATCTTACCAAAACGACAGACACCACATGCAACACCATCACATCTATCAATGCTACTTTGCCTCAAAATAAATGAATCACACGTTGACCCAGGCCATTGATGTACAATGTTTGCCAGTCACATCTTGGATGACTTGTGCATTAATGAAATGTAACTGCTTACAGTTAGCAAAAGCAGCTTAATTCTTACCAGGTGCCCTTATTGCAATATGAGTGCAGTAAAGTGCTCCAATTACATTAGGAGAAGCAGACACTGCTGCAAATTCCCTTTTTATTTTCATTTTGTAATGAGTGTACACCCACTCCATACTAAAACTGGATATAGTGCCTTACTGGTCAGTTACTGGCTTCCAGGACAGCAGGCACAATGAAGTGAAACTTAATGGAGTTATTCCTGACCTGTCAGACAGTTCCCTGAGAAGTGATAACAGATAGTTGATATAAACTGATGAAGAAACATAAAATGTCATCAGTGCATATACACTGATTTGGCCCTCTTAAAAGGCAACTAAAATAGAGTCTGTACATCATATTCATTCATTTTCAGGTGTCATATATATGTCACATCAATACACATTATAACAATGGTTCAGTGATAAGAATTATTATTCATGCAATTTCTGATTAGCTGGTTTGGCTACATTTCCCTACTTGATCAAGGGTATAGTCATTTTCCAGTTTCTCTGAAATGTTGCATACTCATGTTTCAGAGTTGCCTTCAAGTGTTCTTTTATAAATCCTGATGTTTGCAAAGAGATGTTGTATACACACATTTCAAGTCTCTTTTTGTGTGTACGCAGGTTTTACAAATGAGGTTTGATTCCTGGCTTGTACCTCCTATTGTGCCTAGTATAATCTACACTTGATGGAATAAAAGTAAGTGTAGGTAGACTTGTTAAGGATTGATTCTGACAGATCATTAAAGTGTTTTTTAAATATGAATTACATTTTGCCATAATTAACTCACCATTTCAATGAATCTAGCAGATATGAGAAAAAAGGATGGAGTGAAAATAAGAACAGTTTTGATGAGAACAGAGCATTCCACATACCATAGTTTGTCAATTTCTTTTAAACTAACTTCTGCAGAATATCATTATGTCACGATAAGTAGGTCTGCAAAGTACTGCTATCAATCACACTACTTGACAGTTTATTCCACATGTCTATGGTGTTCTGTTTGTAAAAAAAATCTAGTATTTGTGTCAAATTTTACCCTTAACCAGCTTCTATCATTGTATTAGCTTGAACAGGCTATATGCACACTCTCTTACACATTTCGCATCAGCCATCTTCTTCACTTCTGGTGCTGATATCAAAACAGACTAGCTATGACATTTTTCACCCAATCGCTTCAAGATGTGCCTAGACTTGCCAAACGTCACAAGCTAAAAAGAAGAAGGACTTAAAAATATATCTTTCAAGCTACATCCACAATTAGAAGGTAAGGTCCGGATGTATTAAAAAAATTACGTCTACTATGAACCAATATGGGACTAATACGTGATTACATTAGGCTTCTTTAAAAAAAAAACAATTTTAATAATTAGTCATTATTCAGGGACAGGTGAATATGTATGTCAGCTTAATACATAATTACAGTTAGGTCCAGAAATATTTGGACAGAGACAACTTTTTTCTAATTTTGATTCTGTACATTACCACAATGAATTTTAAATGAAACAACTCAGATGCAGTTGAAGTGTAGACTTTCAGCTTTAATTCAGTGGGCTGAACAAAAAGATTGTATAAAAATGTAAGGCAACTAAAGCATTTTTTTAACACAATCCCTTCATTTCAGGGGCTCAAACGTAATTGGACAATTGACTCAAAGGCTATTTCATGGGCAGGTGTGGGCAAGTCTGTCGTTATGTCATTATCAATTAAGCAGATAAAAGGCCTGGAGTTGATTTGAGGTGTGGTGCTTGCATGTGGAAGATTTTGCTGTGAACAGACAACATGCGGTCAAAGGAGCTCTCCATGCAGGTGAAAGAAGCCATCCTTAAGCTGCGAAAACAGAAAAAACCTATCCGAGAAACTGCTACAATATTACGAGTGGCAAAATCTACAGTTTGGTACATCCTGAGAAAGAAAGCAAGCACTGGTGAACTCAGCAACACAAAAAGACCTGGACGTCCACAGAAGACAACAGTGGTGGATGATCGCAGAATAATTTCCATGGTGAAGAGAAACCCCTTCACAACAGCCAACCAAGTGAACAACACTCTCCAGGGGATAGGCATATTGATATCCAAGTCTACCATAAAGAGAAGACTGCATGAAAGTAAATACAAAGGGTGTACTGCAAGGTGCAAGCCACTCATAAGCCTCAAGAATAGAAAGGCTAGATTGGACTTTGCTAAAGAACATCTAAAAAAGCCAGCACAGTTCCGGAAAAACATTCTTTGGACAGATGAAACCAAGATCAACCTCTACCAGAATGATGGCAAGAAAAAAGTATGGAGAAGGCGTGGAACAGCTCATTATCTAAAGCATACCACATCATCTGTAAAACACAGTGGAGGCAGTGTGATGGCTTGGGCGTGCATGGCTGCCAGTGGCACTGGAACACTGGTGTTTATTGATGATGTGACACAGGACAGAAGCAGCAGAATGAATTCTGAGGTGTTCAGAGACATACTGTCTGCTCAAATCCAGCTAAATGCAGTCAAATTTATTGGGCGGTGTTTCATGATACAAATGGACAATGACCCAAAACATACAGCCAAAGCAACCCAGAAGTTTATTAAAGCAAAGAAGTGGAAAATTCTTGAATGGCCAAGTCAGTCACCTGATCTTAACCCAATTGAGCATGCATTTCACTTGTTGAAGACTAAACTTCGGATGGAAAGGCCCACAAACAAACAGCAACTGAAAGCCGCTGCAGTAAAAGCCTGGCAGAGCATTAAATGGGAGGAAACCCAGCATCTGGTGATGTCCATGAGTTCAGGACTTCAGGCTGTCATTGCCAGCAAAGGGTTTTCAACCAAGTATTAGAAATGAACATTTTATTTCCAGTTATTTAATTTGTCCAATTACTTTTGAGCCCCTGAAATAAAAGGATTGTGTTAAAAAAATGCTTTAGTTGTCTCACATTTTTATGCAATCTTTTTGTTCAACCCACTGAATTAAAGCTGAAAGTCTGCACTTCAACTGCATCTGAGTTGTTTAATTTAAAATTCATTGTGGTAATGTACAGAACCAAAATTAGAAAAAAGTTGTCTCTGTCCAAATATTTATGGACCTAGCTGTACATGAGTCTGCTGGACATCTTACTCTTTAAAAAAGTGAATGTCTCTGTCTGTGCCAGCAAAACGGTGAATGCCAAACCGCTGCTTCATTCTAAGGGTCTCAATTTGTTTCCTCAGCTTGAGGATCTCGCTGACAGACATTTTTCATCAAGTGCTATATCAACAACTGGATCCAGAGATGAAGTGTAGTCATGGTCCATGAGGATTTTATCATCTTCCTCTATGCACAGTGTGTCATCCTCTGTTGGTCATTTCTCTTCTCCCAAACCCCAGGTCTTGAAAGTGGAATGTAGAAATTGTTCCACTCAAGCAATGCAGGAACTGCTCCTTTCTTCAACAGGCGTTGCTCTGTCTCAGACCCTGGCACACAAAAATCCTGTTCTTTTAAATTCCTGCTACAAACTCGGGTATGGGAATCCACTGTAAAGCTCTCTCTCCAGGTAGTGACAATCTATTTAGATTAGGCTTTTGCATTTATGAAAACTAAGTACCTTGCTGTACTTACTGGAAGTATAAAAGTAGACAACAATGTTCAGCTGTAGAGCTGCCTGTATGCTGCAACTTAACTTTCTTTTTGTCAGACATTCTCACCATGAAACAAAAATCACAACTGCAATACAGACTATAGAAGTACATCAGTACTACCATGTGCTTATAGCGTATTGTAGATTTACATCACACAACAATGTACGAATTTCTTTCATCATTTAGAACATTTTCATCCTATCTCATCTTGACCTTTGTTTGCTTAAACTGAAAAGATTCAGCACCTTCAATATTTCATGCCAGCTCAAGCCCATAGTCCTATAATCAACCTAGTTGCTCTTCTCTGGACTTTCTCTAGCACAGCTATATCTTTTTTGTAGTATGGCTACTACGACTTGACACAATACATTGGAAATGATATGCTCACCTCACAGACTTGTAGTATGGTAGTTAATCATGATTCCCCTCGTCCAGTGTCAGTGCTAGCTGATTTTGCACCCTTGACCAAGCTTATTAGTGTGCCAACCAACTGTTTGGTAGCTAACCTGTGCGGCTGGGTTTTTCCCCACCTTATGATCTGCACCCTAGGCGAATGCCTAATTCGCCTTAATGATGGTGCCAGCCCTGCCCTCGTCTAAACACATGTAGACTGTTCACTAACACATTTGTACTTGTTAGGTGTTTGATTGTCTCTTTGTAATCATTTCCATTAATTTACCTATGATAAACTTTAAGCTTACTAGCTAACAGAATGACTCTAATTATTATTTTACATCATTTCCTTAATGAGTAGTTTTACTTATTGTTGAACTATGCATCTGAGTTCTGTAGGGTGGAAGCTGTCACACAACTCATAAGCCAAGAACACTGTTCCAGACTAGGATCCCTTCTCAGTGCAAGTTAGGGTCTTATGTCCAAAGACCTGATGTCAGATTGTGTGGTTCTTCCAACTTGTTCAAGTGTATATGTGTTTATATCTGTTCTGTTACATACTGGTTTCTCTTGTTTTCTGTAGTATATTTGTCATTATTTCTTCTACCAACATTAAAAATACTTATCCAAAATGTTTAGTTAACTTAAAGGTGGTGGTAAAGATATGTTTATTGGAGGACAGGAACGTGATAAATATTAGGCAAACAAAAAGCAGGATTGATCTGGTTTGTTTAGTAATAAGACCTCTGATGTGGCTCCATCATCTGTAAGCCACACTGTACCAAGAGAATGGTAAAAATGAGCAGCACTAATTCTATATATAAAATAGATTAAAATTCTATGTAGATTAAAATTCTATGTAGCTCATATCATTTTAAATCGCTATTCCATAGGAAATAAAGTTATTTTGATAAATATCATTAGATTGAGTATGCTTGCCTCAATGTAACACATAGCATTCTCTTCACTTTCTTCCAAATCATGAAATATTTGTCAAGAAGACAGACAGAATCACTTTTACAAATTACTTCAAAAATGTAGGTGCTTCTTCATCCTTTAAGATGATAATATTGGATATTTAAACAAACTCAAGGAAATCTGTAGTACTAATCTACTGCCTTCCTGACAAACTCTAGTAACATTTTATTTAAGCCTGCCACCAAACCTTAACAATACTAAGGAAATCAAAGTATGCAAAAAGAAAAGGGCTATTATAACAAAAATAATTGGAGACTTTTGTATACAGCATAGATAATTAAATAACAAAATATTTTGTTTTGAACACCTTGAGGGAAACAATGTCCATAGAGAAAAAAGAAAGAGAAAAAAATGGATATAGACAGAATAAAAAGCATGCAGAAATCTTGCTGTTTAAACAGGCAATTAGAATACTTTATAAAGACAAAACAAACATCACAGCTAGAAACACAAATCCAAGTCAAAGCCTTCATACAAAAGTAAAGGTCTCTTGCTAAAATGATTTTGGAGGTACTTTGGAGCTTCCACTATTTGTAAAGAAACATAAATGTGAAAGCTTGGATACTTAATATAGTGCACCACCTTTTTATATAACCATAGAACTCATAAACCATGCAATGATAGTCACAATTATGGTGGTGAACACACAAACACACACACACACACAAAATGGCATCCCCAGAATAACAGTATAAATTAAGAAAAAACAGGTCCATAAATTTCCTGCCTCTTCATACCGATTATGGATTTCCCCCTTTTGTACCCGCCAGCTTTCCTAATCTTTCACTGGTCTAATTTCCACTTCAGCAGTGGCCATTTGGTCTAACCCCATCTCTAGAAAGTTTTGGGGTCGAGATAGCCACTGGAACTCTTGAAATCAACTGATGAAATACATTCTAGTGGACCCAGATGTCCCCAAAATCCTGATTAAAGGGCCAAGTAATCTCAGGTAGCAAAGAGTCATGTATAGCATAATGGGTCTCTCTCCCCTCTACCACCTATTGACCTGAGGGAGTCTACCACCCCAACTGTCCTTTCCTTATAAAATTACTTATGGAGTACCAATACTACTTAAAATACCCTAAGCAAAAGTTTTACGTTTTTTTTTTTTTTTGCTAATCTTAATGAAATTTTGTCAAATTGTTAAATCATATTGTTTCTTATTACTATTTGTGTTGTTGCTTGATGAAGAGTAATTTTCTCCCTTTTAAATGAAACAGGTTTAGATAACTACTTAATTATATTTCATCTTCTTACATCTCTGCCAGTAAATGTAAAATTGAAAATTTCAATTGGACCAACTCTAGACACCAGCAATACATCCAAATTTATTATTATTGTGAGACACACTTACCATATTCATAGGAATATAGTTCAGTTAACATATGGCTGTAAAAAATCTTTAAAAAAGTAACAAAGTCCATTAATACATTAGAAAAGAATGAAGAGTTTCCTTTTACTAGGATATCTGCTATATCTGGAATACAAGGAAAAAAAACACACACTCCAACCAGGGGACTCAGCGCATTTACATGCACACACATAACCAGGATAAGGTGAGTAACCTGGTTAGAGCAGAAAGCTGGTTTCTTGAAAACGTCTGTTTACATGTCCACTTATGGAATTCTCTTTTATCAAAAAAGGTGTTAAAAAAAAGATTAATCATCATCAAAGGTTCCTGTGAATCCAAAATCAAGCATGACGCCCGTGTCTCCTGAGCAGTGTGCGGAACTTCACTTTTAAAAGTAACTGACTTCTTACAAAAAAGTAACAAAGTAAGTTGTGTAGTTACTTGTTATAAAATATATTGCATTACAAACAGTGCATTATGTTTGTGTTTTTTCTTCTTTTGTATGACAAATTGCACATTTGAAAGACCTGCATTTGTTGTTAAACCTAAACTCATATGTGAACCTTCATGAAACGGATCAGAAAGACAGTCAAACATGATATTTTTCTCGTGTTTTAAAATATGTTTTGTTCTTCATGTACTGTGTGTGAAGTAAATGATATCCACCCATATAACTATCCTCTATCTGAGCACCCAAAGATTTGTGGTATAAACACTGGCAGCTACACCACCAGATCACATTATTTCAACATACTGTATCTCCAGTAAATAGCTGAATTAAAACAAAACTGACACTTTATTAAAATTTTTCTCTTACCGGATTGTAGGCAGTACACTTTTTTCTGCTTGGTTGTGTGATTGAGGCCTGTAAAGGAGCAGCGTGCTGGTACGTTTGCTTCTTTCCTTTTAATTAGCACTGCTGGGATAATAATAATAACACAGGTATTTCACCTTCAATAAAATAAGTATTGTGTAAGGTTACTTGTTATTTTAAATAGTAATGAGACTACTTAATTCATGATACTTTTAACGTGTTACCCTACTGTTCCCAAGATTATGCTGCTAAGTTCAGTGCTGTCAGCTGATCAACATAAATTTAGCGATTTCTTAAGCCCTGAGGATGGCACGGTGGCGCAATGGGTAGCGCTGCTGCCTTGCAGTTAGGAGACCTGGGTCCTCCCTGCATGGAGTTTGCATGTTCTCCCCATGTCTGAGTGGATTTCCTCTGGGTACTCCGGTTTCCATCCAAAGACATGCAGGTTAGGTGCATTGGCGATTCTAAATTGTGTGTGTGTGTGTGCATTGTGCCCTGCCCGGGGTTTGTTTCCTGCCTTGTGCCCTGGGATTGGCTCCAGCAGACCACTGTGATCCTGTAGTTAGGATATATCGGGTTGGATAATGGATGGATGGTTGGATTAAGCACTGAGACTGATTATTTCAGTCAGTAGAAAGAATAATCGTCTGAGCTTGCCTGAGTATTTGCCTCAGGAAATGTATTTTTGTGAACGCTTCCTGTGAACAGATTGTAACAGGCATGCACAGACAACAAAATCCTTAACTGTAACGAGTTTAGAGGTGTATATGGCCAAATAACTGGGTTACTCACAGAGAAATCTACATGTGCTAACCTAGTTTCTCAGAGACCAGTAATCCTGTTTCTCTAACCGGAAAATCAGTTGACATGATATTTTAGAAACTGGGTTTCTGCGAATAACTGGGTTATTAAAGTGCATGTAAATACATTAACTGACTAGATGTTGGTATCTGAACCTAGGACACTAAATTCGTGTTAAAGAAGTGCTACCCACTGTACTGCTGTTACCCTAATAATTTTAACAGCAGAGGATATTCTACCACTGATATCTTAAATGAAACAACCCAGATGTTCCTCAGACACAGTACCAACCACATTTGTGATAATATCAGTTGTTATATTGGTAGTATACTTACTTGGTGTTTCTAACTATGGAATTATGGACAAGCTAATACCTTAAAATTAAATTCTGTTGGACTCTGATTAAAGAAATCCAATATAGACATGAGGATATTGTTAGTGATACACCAATTCCAAAAATGTCTTTCAGTAGAATCAGTAGAATTCAGTCAATCTTTAAAAACAAGAATTTTATGTGTGTGTGTGTGTGTGTGTGTGTGTGCAAATATTGCAGAGAGTAACAAACAACAGTGAACTGCTAACCTACATGGTGTGAATGTGAGGTTTTGCAGAATCTGCAGACAATGTAGGTGTTGTTTTTTTTTCAATAATTTATCCTTTACCATTCAGTTCCTTACACTATACAAGACTTGCTGCTTCCTGAAAACAATTAGGAAAATAAGATGTTTTCTCAGAATACAGGATATAAACCAAAGGGCTACTCTAATTTTTAGAGTGACAGGGCACCTTGGGATAATGGTAATATTGCTCCAGACATGTTTAAAATTATACATTAGCAGACTGACTGACTGACTTGTATTAGAGCAAGCAGGCTTGAAGAGCTGAATGAATAAATGAATGGCCTCCAGAATGACCAGTAAAATATTGTAGGATGCCTAGAAGAGGGCAGTCGTTTGGCCTAGGCCAGCAGACTTTAAAGGTGTGTGTACCAAGTCCAATGAACCTCAGATATATGTGTGTATACTATGTAGCTCCATCATTCCATGCACCATCACAAGGTGCTGGACATTGATTATAACATTGCAATACAGGATGCGATACACAAGTTATATAATAACAATGCAACAGATTAAAAAAAAAAAACACTGTGCCACTGGAAGAGAACATGAGAACCTTGGAACCATAACTGACAGATTTTAAACAGCAAGTATCTAAAGCAGTTTTACAAACCAGTCACAGGAAAGGTATAGCATTGCGTTCAGAACTGGACATTTTGAAAGAGCTTTCAAGCCTAGCATATAAAATTAGAATAGTTTTACTGTCAGTAGTGCATTGTGCATGTCATTGAATGGCATGGAGTGTATGGATTTGGGGCAGCAACAATAATAAGAAAATAAAACCATAAAATCCTCAGGATGGAATCAAGATAGATGGGACCTTACAAACAGACCTAAGAAAAGATTTCTAAAGGCAAGGAAGCCGTAAAGCAGAATGAATATTATATTTAGATCTCAAATGCGTAAGCAAAGTAACTAAGTGTTCTGTAGTTCTGGAACAACATATTTATAATTCAGCAGAATAGTTTTGGAGACAATTCAACATGAAAGGAACGGGGTACAACTAAAGCAATTTGGAGTAATGTCTTAACAGCAACTGATTCTGGACAGGACTCTGGCAGCAACATTCTGAACCTGTTAAAACCTACTAATGCTTTGTACAGGAAAACCTTTAATAATGCTAGTAGGGTAGCCCATTGGATTAAGTGAAAAAAGCATAGCAAAGTACCTCACCATCCATTCTAGAGAGGTACCATTTTATGAGGCGCAGTCTTAGACATAAATCACTGTTAGCATTGTCCACACTTCATACTGAAATACAGAAACAGCACATTAAAAATAATGTATGCTGAACGTTTGGCATCTGACAATGGCTCACAGAAAGTTAAATGGAGTTTTGACTGTAGAGAAGATGAGATGTGTTATTTAAAGTCTGGCCTTCTAACAGTATGACACCAAAACTGATAGTAAAGAACAACAGAACAGTCTTGTAAGAAATAATTTTATGTAAAAAGAAGTTAAGCCTCTGGCGCTTCCCACAAAAACTAGCTCAGGCTCTTCAATGCTGAGCTGCAAAAGACTTTTAAATATTTGGGCATCAGGGCCATCGAGGGAGTCAGCTTTCCTTGGCAGATGTGCTTCTGAGAGCAACATTCAGGAAGACTTGTGTGTCATTAGTACATGAGTTGAGCATAATGCTATAATGGTGCAGCAAGTGAACCAATGGCCACAAGAAAATAAAACACTTTGAGGGTTGCCACAGCAGAGACTGCAGGGAACTGGTCACTGCTGCTGAAAAGACCTGAGTGAATTAAGGAACAGACACTAAGGAACATCTTTTTTTTAATCAAGGCATTCTATAATCCACCCCCACAAGAGGCAGTCTGAGCAATAAGGACGCCAAAGCATATCACAGCAAGAGAGGAAAAGAGAACATTGTTTAAAAGGTGGAGGTGTGGAGGGGAGTAGAGATATTTCAGGGAAGCTGCTTTCACAAGTAAACATTCAATACAAGGACAAAGCATTTCTGATGAAAAGCCAGAATGAGGTCATTCCACAGAGTTTATCTTAGTTAAAAACTGACCCAGCTCCATCATGGGGGGTAGCACTAGAAAGGCCATCATCAACAAGTGGGCAGCATCTCTTTAGGTAGGGGTCAGGATATGGTCCATTTTTCTGCTGCCTCTATTTCAAGAGGGAGTTACACCTGCTATCTGTTCATTCTATGTTTGCATTCAATCAATTTCAGTATACAGTGCCTTTTACATCAAACTCTCATACAAAATTCTTTGCAAATAAAAATATAAAACAAACAAGCCAAAGTAATCAGGAAAAAGGCAATTTAAATGAGACTTTTGGATAAGATGCCTAATTTATAACTCTAAGTAGTTTGCTGACTTATAATTTTACATGACACTAATAGTCTAAATCCATTAAAACGTAACTAGGAATTAATACAGACTTTTTATGTAAACAAGTATGATTTATTTTATATAGTGCCTTTCCACAATAAAGACAGGTTAAATGACTTGGTCAGGGACAAACAGTTAATCAGTAAGATAAATCACAAGAATGTAATTAAATAGCAGGGAGGACACTGCTAAAAATCATTTACCATACTATATTTGGGAACTGACATTCTCCTATTTAAAGTAATGTGCTGCATTGTCTTCACTTTGTTTTGGCCAGCTGTCTAATCGTATTTTTATGTCTATTAATTCGTAGACATCTACATTAAATTGGTCAGCATTTTCATGTAGTAAAAACTACAGTTGCGTTATTAAAAGCAATACAGCTTTCTTGATTTCAGAGGCTTTAGTAAAATACACACTGAAAAACAGTTTATCTAAGCTATACTACAACTTTTGTAAAAAATTAATACACCTCATTGATCACCCAGCAAAGCACTGGGAACTGCAACTGTCCAAAATGTATCTGGTATAGAAAAAGTGATTCAAAAAGATGGCTACAAGGACCTGTGGCCCTCAGGCCACATGTTCTGGTTATGCTCTCTGGTTCGCCCATTCAGGACTACTGTATTTCTCTTTACTTATAAAGCAGCTTCAGGGTTGCAGAAAATCCTCATCCCTTAATATCTCTATTTGAGTTAAAGCTATACAATGCAGCTTAATGAAAAGTCTATCTTCATAACTTACACAGCACTACTAAACTCTGCTTAATTTTGCTCCATCAGGCAAGCTGTTGACTTTAAGAAACTTGTTGTGATTATTTTGCAGCTTTGGGTCTTCTAGAGTTGTTTCTGTGAGAGTTTCCACCAGTTTCTAAATTCCTTTTCATGGTGTAAGAAATTGTACTCACCAGTTTGCAGTTTCTTTAAAGGAAAGACAAACACTTTTAAGGGCTATAAAAGGCCTGTCTGTCTTTTTTTGTTGGTTGTCTTTTTCTTGCCATTATAACTTATACTTATATATATAAGTATAAGCACTTTGAGCTACTGTTTGTATGAAAATGTGCAATATAAATAAATGTTGTTGTTGTTGTTGTTGATAACAACAATACACAGTAGAATAATATCAAATAATGCTGCAGAATGTGCAACAACTCAACTTTTATACAGACAGAAGGTTTATAAATGTCCATCAAAGTTAGGCCACCTGCACAAAACCTCTAAGTTGTTAACCCATTACTTATTCCCTGAGAAAGACATTTTTGCATAACTAAAAATTTCAATGTTTTTCAGTTTTGGTATCCTACACTTTTTTTTAACCTTCAAAACTTTACTGCTTATTTTTGCACCACTTTATTCACTGGACCCCAACTTCTTAAGTTACAACAAAAACTAGAAAAGGCTTTTGACTAGTAGTGTACCTGCAAGCATGTCAGAGGCGCTTCTCAGCTGCTAAAGTCCACCAGCCTGGGTACAAAGTCGCTGGAGAGTGTTTGGAAGAATGAGGCAGATGGAGTGGACTCTGACCTCAAGTGAGAAGAAAGGTGGTAGATAACAGTGTGTGCAACCTCATGGAAACAGTCTTACAAAACTGGGACTCCAGCAACAGCATAGTAGGGTGGCCAAGGAAGTAGATATTGCTTTATGTTTTTGTGATGTACTAGGTAAATTATATTTATTACTTAATAAAAAATGTTAATATAACATTTCTATAAGCTATATATACTAGCTGTGTAAGCCCATGCTGTGAAAAGCCAGGGGTCCTAGAAACTATTGAAATCGTCTGAAAAAAAAACTGAAATGTAGAGACGTCACGTAATTGAAAGGAACTACTCTGCGTGTCTCTCTCCTAAAATGATTTGTTTTGCCAACGTGCTTGCATCGCATCTCTCTTTTCTCAGCAGTTTTACTTTGGCAACAGAGTAGCTTTCTTCTTCGGACTCGTTAACTTGGGGCCACCTTGCCGGCTCTCTCAACTTCATGCTACAGTAGCCTCACACGTCCGTGCCAGACAGACAGACTCACACACTTCCATGTGCAGACGTTTAGTTTTCTGTTGCCAAAGAGGTGGAGCCCTTACACCGACTCCACCTGTCACTTCCAGGCCAGACAGATGCACACAATTCCACGCATAGACGTTTATATATAAGATTGTCAAGAAATAAAAAAAAATCCTGAATGGAAAAGAGTTGGGGACCGTCCTTGTATAATGGCCAATAAATAAAGCCAAAAAAGGCAAAAATGTGATTGAAAATACTTTAAACAGTAATTGACAATGGAGTTTACAAAGATGCCATTTTTATACTGGAGAAAATGGTGGGTGGAAATGATGTCGTAACTGGCAGATGAATGTCCATCCATCCATTTTCCAACCCGTTGAATCCGAACACAGGGTCTGCTGGAGCCAATCCCAGCCAACACAGGGTGCAAGGCAGGAACCAATCCCGAGCAGGGCACTAACCCACCACAGGCAACAATTTAGAATTGCCAAACCACCTAACCTGCATGTCTTTGGGAGGAAATTGGAGCACCCCCACGCAGACACGGGGAGAACATGCAAACTCCACGCAGGGAGGACCCGGGAAGTGAAACCCGGGTCTCCTAACTGCGAGGCAGCAGCACTACCACTGCGCCACTGTGCTGCCCGGCAGATGGATGTGATGTCATCAAAAGGAAACCGGAAGTGATGTAATGGTGGAAGTGACGTCATCTTCAGGAGACCGGGCGTGACGCCATTAAGATGGAGCCGGACGTGACGTCATCAGTAGGAGCCGGATGAGTAAGTGACATTTGGCGGCCATCTTGGGAACCCGGAAGTGTGTGAGGTAGGTTATTTTTCTTCTTTTTATCTGATGAAAAAGAGTGAGAGGCATTAGTAATGCAAATCAACCCTTCGTCTTGCATTTCACTCACCTTCAGGCTTGTTGACTGCCTCCTAAGCGCACATGTGTGACTATATATATATATATATATATATATATAGAGAGAGAGAGAGAGAGAGTGGTGAAGGTAAATTTGAAGTTTGGTTAGTATATCTAATATGTAACTAAAATTAATTTATAAACCTTTAGTATTGGTATGGTAGTGATAAATAAAATTTATTTAAAAACTTATTTACAAATTTTATAGTAATCTTTTTTTTTTTACACAACCAAGTATACTGTATTTTATATTATACTTTTACAAAATGAAAGAAGGTTAACTGATTTGCTCACAGACCTATGGTGAACCCCTGGTCTTGAACCCGCTAAGATTTCATCTGTAGACCATTTTCAGATTTGCTCCCCCATTCAATGGGCTTTGTGAAACAAAGAGGAACTGATTGTCCTCATTATGACACTGGGGAATTTTGCAGGAATAAAGATATGCTCCATCAGTAACTAAGTAGTGGGTATTTTAGCTGTTTCTTTTTTTTAATTTTAAATTAAGGCTCTTTAACATTTTTTGTCTCCAGAAATAGTAGCACTTTGTGACTCACTGGTCACCCTCTGACTCAGAATCAGCCCCCCACCCCTGTGTTGGAGTAAAGTGACCTCCATACCTTTTCCTGGTGTCCCCAGCTCTCACTTTGCTTGGCTGGGTTCTGGGTCAGCTTGTGTTCACCCCTGCATGTATTAAAGGATTAATAAATAATTTGAAGGAATGCACTTTACCAAATGCCAGGGCTGCCTGAAGATCCATTCACTTTTTTTTTCTGTGTGAAACACAAATCAAGGCAGGATGAGATGGCGTGGTGTGCATCTTCTGCAAGGCTAATGAAGAGCTCATAAACATTTCCCATGACCTAAAGCAGATCTTGGAGTGGGAAAGACAGCTGTTTCTCATCAGGCGTATGGCATTCTTAAGTCAGCTACCAGAGGACAGAGGACGGGAAAGCCTATGAAACGTGCAGAAATACAGAGAGTAAACAGGTGGGGAAAAACCCCAAAATGCTCACTCTATTCAAAAAAGTACTCATCTAGCTTGGCTTAAAAAATCAAAGACATGCTTCTTTATTCAGTTACCTTTTTAGCAGCTTGCACAGAATTAAAATGATCTTATAAATCAACAGCTAACCTAGTAATAAGCTTTTCAGGATCTTTGAGGTTCAATCAGGCTAAAGGAAATATTCTTAACATGAAGTGTGCATCTAAAACTTTTCTGATTTATGCATTTGTGATCTATGATTAAGTTATAACTAAGTAATAATAACTCATAGGTAATTATAAGCTGAGAGGACTATGACAGGGCAGCAAGCTCATACAAAGAATTTGAATGCTGAAATCAAAACCAGTGGAAACTGCCTTTACTGTACAAACTGCATGTGACATGTAAAAACAATTGACATGAAACAAATAATATATATTTGTTACATACATTTTACAATATATTTTTCTATTTAAACACTTCATTTGCCAAGATAGCATGGTGACAAAAGTAGAACTGCTGTTTCCTGGATCCAGCATCCCACAATCAAATACTGCACTAATGTGCTGTATGTGTGGAGCCTGCACAGTTTCTACAGGTACACTAGTTTCCTTCTACATCCCTATAGGCTTGAAGGTTAGTTAAACTGGTGACTCTAAACTGGCCGTGTGTATGCATGAATAGGTCCTGCAATGCGCTAGAGACCTGATCAGGATTCTTTCCTGCTTTGCGTCCAGTGCTGCTGCGATAGACTCTGGTCCCCATCACCCTGAATTTGATTGCATGGTTTGAGAATGGTATGTTATGTTGCATAATTCAAAATATTCGTACAGTATTTCTAATATCATTATTAAAATTCTTTCTTTTGGTCAGAGGTGTTGATTTCTTCTTTTATATTATATACTTCTTCCCCATATCTGTGTTATCTTCATCACGGTATTTTAAGGTACTATTTTCAAATTTGCTACTATACTAAAGCCACTAGCAGAGCCATCTTAACAGTGCACTGGGCAGTGCACTGGGGCCCCTACCTACACAACCACTCAGCAAGTCACAACATACATAAATTAGCATGGGACCCCTATGCTCGTGGGGCCCCTGGGCAATTGCCCAGCATGCCCATGTGTTGGCCACTGGTAGGCCTCTAAAATCCTAATAATGATGAAGGTCAGCTTTTGATCCTCTACTTATACCCATCAGAGGTTTCCTTTGATTTTATATTATTCAGATTGGGTGTGTAAATCTGAAACACTGAGCATTTCCACGGCACTCCAAAAGCTGGTGATCTCTATGCTGTTGTAAGCAGCCATACAGATACACTTTGCACGTTTTAGATTAATATCTGCATCAGCATAGTTTCTATAAATTATGAGGTCAATTTAAATGCAATAATTTTTAGCTGCCTCAAATAAGCAGTATACCAGAGAAATGTTGTGTCAAGTTCATACACTTAGTGCCAGCTTTCCTACAGGACAAACTGAGCTGTTGGACTGTGACATGATGCACTGCCCTGTAAAAGACAGGTGACACAATGAACCCAAGCTGGACAGAGACCGGGATAAAATGCACTGCTGGGATGGGGAAACCTTTGAAGGATACAGCACACATTATCACACTTTATTTGACACGACATGAAGAATGAGCGCAGATTAGTGGTATCTGCCAAGCAGCTGTCTGAAATTCTGATCTTCAGGGATGAATCGGTTGTTGACAGGTAGGTATAAAGCAAGCACCATTAATTCCAGGACTGCAGTATTTGGCACTATTATTTTTATTTATTCAGATTGGTTCATTATTAAGGTTTTGTTGAAAATTACTTATATCAACATCAGAGTGGTACATTAAAATAATAAAACGATCTCTGGCACTTACCGCCATCATAGATAATTAAACACTGCCAGCTTAATGAGTCACTCATGCCATTTCAACTTTTCAAAACACTACTTGAATAATTCTGAATTTAGTATTACGAATTGTCACCAAAAACCCTGGCCAATCAAGAACTCAAATTTTTTTTAATTAGAAACAAATAAGACAATAAAATTCTATTAGTTCAAAGTGATAATAATCAAAACAGAAAGGTTTTTTTTTTTCTAGGCTAACTGGAGTTAATTTTTTTTTGTTTGTTTTTTCAATCATCCTGGTCACTCAACCTTACCTTTTTCTTTGTTACATATTGTATAATATTATTGCATAATTTTTCCTTATCTTTTATATTAACTTCCTTTTATTTCATTTTGTAAAGTACTTTGAGCTACATTCTTTGTATCAAAACGTGCTATATAAATAAATGTTGTAGAAAATTCAAGGTAAGTACCAAAGTAATAATAGATTACAGAAACGAAGATACTAATTTCCAAAAAGAGTAAAAATATAACAAAGACACAAAAATGTAAAAATGTATATAATAAAAAAGTAAAAAATTCAAAAACACAAATAAGAATATAGAAATATTTCAACCACACCGAAATCAAAAAGCCCAAAGGTAAAAAAATACCAATAATCAAAAGAAAAAGCAGAGATGCATATAACAAAATGGTCAAAAGACAATCAAAAACCAAATAAATGCAAAGGGGAGTAAAGGCATCGTGAGCTGATCAATACTGTCACTGCACTGACTGAGTGGCAGACAAAGCCTTTTATCAGCCTTGGGCGCTGTTATGTGACCTCATTATAGTATCTAAATACAATTGCCTAATCAGGTTTTTCATCCCACATCTTGACTGTACAACTGACAGACACTGAGAAATACACTGAACTAAAATAAGACAGAATGAAACCAATTAACTTAACTGAAACTAAAACAAAACATTACAAAGAAAACAGATGAAGCATGGTATAAAGAAAATGCAACAGCTTGAACTACAGCCAAACATGACATTTATGTTAGAAGCAAACTTCAGTATTTTCCAAAAAAAAATAAAAATAAAAAACATTAGTCTTCTAATTTCCTACCAATTTTTTGCACACTTACTTTACTACTTTTATTTTACATTATTAAAGATTAAAGTGTGACTGACTGATTTGTTTAAACTAATTTCAATTCTATGTAGTTTGCTTTGTATGGGGTTTGAAAAATTGTTCATAACCATAATATAATATAATATAATATAATATAATATAATATAATATAATATAATATAATACAGGGAGATTCACTTGAAAGAGGCCCCGAATACTCTGTTGTAACTCCCGTTAGGATGAAGCAATCAGAACCAAAAAAATACGCTATATACCTTGATGTATGTGTTATTGATTGCATTACATGCGATGCTGGATGTGGTTTCCATTTTCTGCCAGACACATTTTGACAAGGCACTCCATGTCCCTGAATGTATCGGCAAACGTCTTGGGGAAAAATCGCACCAATTTCATGTTGGATGTTTTCTTTCAAATCTTCCACAGTGAGAGGCTTGTTCAGATAGACTTTTCCTTTGAGCATATCTCAAAGGAAGAAGTCTGGTGGTGTCAGATTCAGCAACTGTGGTGGCCAAAGCCCCTTTGAAATTACCCTGGACTCAATTTCTGCCATGCTCCTTGACGATGTGTGACACGTTGCCCCATCTTACTAGAAGTAACCTTCAGTTAACTCATGATCATCCAGTTGATTTTGACATCGCTTAAATGAATTGACAACCCAATAGGTTTGCACCATGAAGACATGCTGCTCAATAGTGTACACCACAATCCTGATGAGAAGTCCAGTGACTGAGTGAAGGGGTATGGGCGGTATGCACCCAGAAGCTGTTCAAAGCTCCATATACTGAGGAGCACATTGCACACTGTTTTGTTCAGATTGCTTTGTCCTAGCAAGGGTTATTGCAGAATATTTGGAGTCTCTTTTGAGTGAATCTCCCTGTATAATATAATTCAACAACACAAGGATGACACACTAGTACAGTGATTAGCACTGTAGCTTCACAAATCCAGTATCCTAAGTTGGAATTTCATGCTTAACCTTTGCCTGTATGGAATGTGCATGTTCTCTCAGTATCTAAATATGGGTTTTCCTCCCACATCATCAAGCTGCTTAGCTTAATTTTTTATTCCAAATTGTCCTTGTATGAGTGTGAGTGTGGGGGTGTATGTCAGTGGACCTTCTAATAACTCACTCACCCTGCAAGTACAGGCTTCAATCTCTCATCACCCTGAGTTGGATTCAACTGGTTTAGAAATGTAATGCTACATTATTTTGGTGCTGCAGTGGAACCTGTGTTTGATGGTCAACCCATACACTGTCTGTGAGGAGTTTTCCATGTTATTCTAGAAATTTGAGAAAATTATATTATTATTACATAGTGGTTGCTGTTGTCAATGCATTTATCTAATGTGACTTGCAAGGTGAAGATATAATACAATTTACAAATATTATTACAGTTGTAGCATATGTAGGCTATGTGACTTACTTAATTCACTACATGAGCTGTTGATAGATAAATAATGAAGTTAAAATTTAGTGACTTGAAACTGCACCAAAGCACCTGCATGTGTTCTTCCAGGCTGTGAGGGCTTCCTCTGGGCACTGTGGTTCCTCCAATACCCTAAGGATGCAGTGCATCCGGAAAGTATTCACAGCGCATCACTTTTTCCACATATTGTTATGTTACAGCCTTATTCCAAAATGGATTGAATTCATTTTTTTCCTCAGAATTCTACACACAACACCCCATAATGACAAAGTGAAAAAAAGTTTACTTGAGGTTTTTGCAAATTTATTAAAAATAAAAAAATTGGGAAAGCACATTTACATAAGTATTCACAGCCTTTGCCATGAAGCTCAAAATTGAGCTCAGGTGCATCCTGTTTCCTCTGATCATCCTTGAGATGTTTCTGCAGCTTAATTGGAGTCCACCTGTGGTAAATTCAGTTGATTGGACATGATTTGGAAAGGCACACACCTGTCTATATAAGGTCCCACAGTTAACAGTTCATGTCAGACCTCTGAGACAGGATTGTATCGAGGCACAAATCTGGGGAAGGTTACAGAAAAATTTCTGCTGCTTTGAAGGTCCCAATGAGCACAATGGCCTCCATCATCCGTAAGTGGAAGAAGTTCGAAACCACCAGGACTCTTCCTAGAGCTGGCCGGCCACCTAAACTGAGCGATCGGTGGGAGAAGGGCCATAGTCAGGGAGGTGACCAAGAACCCGATGGTCACTCTGTCAGAGCTCCAGAGGTCCTCTGTGGAGAGAGGAGAACCTTCTCTGGTTCCATCAGACCAAAATTCTCTGGTCTGATGAAACAAAGATTGAACTCTTTGGTGTGAATGCCAGGCGTCACGTTTGGAGGAAACCAGGCACCAGGCCAATACCATCCCTACAGTGAAGCATGGTGGTGGCAGCATCATGCTGTGGGGATGTTTTTCAGAGGCAGGAACTGGGAGACTAGTCAGGATAAAGGGAAAGATGACTGCAGCAATGTACAGAGACATCCTGGTTGAAAACCTGCTCCAGAGCGCTCTTGACCTCAGACTGGGGCAACGGTTCATCTTTCAGCAGGACAACGACCCTAAGCACACAGCCAAGATATGAAAGGGGTGGCTTCAGGACAACTCTGTGAATGTCCTTGAGTGGCCCAGCCAGAGCCCAGACTTGAATCCGATTGAACATCTCTGGAGAGATCTTAAAATGGCTGTGCACCGACGCTTCCCATCCAACCTGATGGAGCTTGAGAGGTGCTGCAAAGAGGAATGGGTGAAACTGGCCAAGGATAGCTGTGCCAAGCTTGTGGCATCATATTCAAAAAGACTTGAGGCTGTAATTGCTGCCAAAGGTTCATCGGCAAAGTATTGAGCAAAGGCTGTGAATACTTATGTACATGTGATTTCTCAGTTTTTTTATTTTTAATAAATTTGCAAAAACCTCAAGTAAACTTTTTTCACGTTGTCATTATGGTGTGTTGTGTGTAGAATTCTGAGGAAAAAAATGAATTTAATCCATTTTGGAATAAGGCTGTAACATAACAAAATGTGGAAAAAGTGATGCGCTGTGAATACTTTCCGGATGCACTGTATGTCATTAATATCTCTAAACTAGCCCAGTGTGTGCAAGTGTGACTTTGTGCATAACTAAATAATGTGATGGGCTGGCATCCAGTTCATGGCTGGTTCCAGCTCTAGCCTTTCAAAATAGACTAACGGAATAAGCCATTTATAAACTGTTATACTGCAGTACATTTAAAAAGGGTAAATTTAATACAGTGTTGTACGCCACTATATAACATACAGATTTGTGTATTGTTTACTTCAAACTATTTTGAATTCTAAAATTGTAGTTTTAATGTAAGATGACTTGACACAGGTTCTGTATTTTACAGTAATCCATTTTGTTTATCGTAGCACCATAGAGTGGCAACGTATTGCATATCAGTCAAACATGCAAGAAAGAATTTCATTCCGTACATGTGACAATAGTACTACACTACTACTATGACTGCCAGACAAAGCAGCTAAAGAAATCAATGAATTATATCATTTTCAGACTTCCTGGATATGTTACAATCCTTATATGTTCCCCAATATACATATGTATCAGTGACTGGCTCATTTTAGGTATGATATACTTTTCATGCTGTTCAAGAACCTTATGGGTGGGGGCCTCAGTCTTCCAGCAAATATCAAAAATGCTTGTGTGAAATCCTTCCTGAAAGCAGTACCCCTGGGAATTTTAAGTGTTCATTCTTTCTCAGAAGCCTGACAGAATTCTAAAACACAACTGCTGGATGACATTACTGACCTCTCTGGACATGGTTTATAGAGCTCTGGGTTGGATTTTACAACAATGCACATCATAATTAAGACAACAGGCCTACCAACTTCCACTAAACAGTCACATAAGAATGGGAAGGTTAAAAGATAAGACACTGCTGGCTTATTATTAATGCGTCATTTCTCAAGCTGCAGGGTCACAAGATTTAGTCATCTAAAGTAACTAACCATGGTTTCTTCTTTGTACCTACTTCTCTTGGAAAAAAAAGAACAGAACACTGGGCTGCCCAGGAGGGGCCATGGGAACTCATTTAAGTTTGTTCTTCCCAGCCCTCCCCTGCATATGCCTGCCTCTTCATCCAGGCCATTCTCAGGCTACTGAGTATTTCACAGCTTTAAAGGCACATGTCTTTTGCTGCTTCATCTACAGCCAGCTGATATTCTAAATGGAGCCTTTGCCTTTACATGTCCCAGCAGAAATGCTCAGCAATTTTCAAGCTATTTTTTATAGCACCGTTCATGCTGTATTATGTGCCACAACCCTTCACAGATTCAGTCTGGTGCACAATGCATACTCTTAGACATGTGAAATAGTTTACTTGAACTCTCAAGTGTGACCTGAGAGTTTTAATGGAAATGTTTTTGTGCAGTGATTCAAAGGTTAGGTGCTCAATGACCACTGTTGCTGCAGGGTCATTCTGGCCAAGTGTTGCTTTTAAATTATACTCCCACCTTACTTAAGAAAGCTGTTTTTTTCCAGGTTCTGTGTTTGGGTATAAATACATAGATTACAAAACTGTTGTTGCAAAATTTTTTATTGGAATAGAACAAGCATTTCTGAATGTTAAATGGAGAATACTTATTGTTTTTATCAACATTTTTAATATTTTCATCATCAGAATTTTCACTTATACTATAGGTATTCTTGTGATTTAAGCCATTATTTACTTATTTGCATACTAGTCGATCTGACAGTGAAGGAGCTGTGAGCTTTCAGCATTAAAATGTTGTTTGCCGCAGTTTCTACTCCACTGGCCCTTAAGTATCATTATTAAAGGATAAACTTGTTTTTTTCTAGTCAAAGTTATTTCTTCACAAACATGATATATATGTATTTGCCACATGAAATTGTGTTCTAAAATTAAGTGTTTTGATAAATTTAAAAAAATATCTTGCCCTCACTGGTGCTTTACAATAGAGGCTAATAGGGCATATGGTACCACTGGTTAATAAAATCTTAAGCAATAATAAATAAAATCTTTATAAATAATGTTAATCTTAATAAATAAATACATCTTAATAAACCTTAATCTTAAAATAAATAAAATCTTAAAGTTACGTCCAAGACAGTTGAATATTCACGTCTTGCAATTACACACAACTTGTAAAATAGTTTTTTGAACAAGAAAACAACAATATTATGAGTTTCAGCCATTTTAAAAGAAGAACAGCTGTGCACACCATCTCAACGTTTGTCTTCTTCCACAATAACATTTTACCCTCCTGAGCATGATTTCCTTTAGAAAGACCGAATCACAGTCCACGTTTTGAGCCATGTGATTGGTTTTGTTTTGTTTTACTTCCTTATTTATGCAAGAACTCACACAACTGAATCAAAAAGATATCATTACCGTGAGAAAAATAGTACAAGAAATATACAATAAAATTATTATTTTAAGATCCCTTTTGTTGTCACAAACATGTTTTAGAAAAACAGATGACATTTTTTCTTATTTTGAAACTTTTGCTGCTTCATCAGTAAGTTTTTAGGGTATTATTTTTCAGGGGTGCCCTCTGTTGTTAAATGCCAGTGAGGGTAACATATTTTTTATAATTTATAGAAAAAACGGTTAACTTTAGAACACAATTAGATTACAATTTCAAGTGGCAGATGCATATATACCATATCTGTGAAGAAATAACTTTTACGATTTTACGATTAAGGGAGAAAAAGATTAATTATTAGGAAAATAAGAAAAAACATATAAGCACTATGGCAAAAATACAAGTATTACTAAACTTATTATAAAAGTAAATTTCACACTGCTGCTCTCTTCTAAATACAGAAAGAGATTAGGAAAAAATGACCAGTTCATTAGAAAATAAGATCAATCAGAAGTAAAATGACTCACCGACTGTGAAGTTGGTGGGAACAAAAACCTGCAGCCACTGAGGTCCTCAGTATTGGTCAAGTCAATAGATATGCCATCTAGTGGTCCAACCTCATAATATACTGGATTCTCATTTTCAATCCTAGTTGGAGAACCTGGGGCTTCTTTAGGCATTCATGCATGCTGTACTTAATATTTATTTCTTTAACCTCTGGAAAAGAGAAATAGTGCATAATAATAATAATAATAATAATAATAATAATAATAATAATAATAATTATAATAATAATAATAATAATAATAATAATAATAATGTGATAATTTTCACATCTTTTTTGCCATTTGCTTATTTGTCCAAAGTAAATAACAATGCAGGGGGTATGTGCGCAGTAGATAGTACGGCTGCTGTTACATTCTGGGTGTGAATTCTGTGCCTTGTTTGTGTCCATGTGGAATCCGCATGCTCTCCCCAAAGCTGTAAGGGGTCCACTATCAGTAGTCTGGATTTATATGTTTAATGGTAATTGACAATACTAAATTGGCTCAATATGGGTATGTACCTTGATGGAGTAACACCCTTGGACAGAGATGACAGCTCCTGGGATTGACTCTGATATCCCACAACCATAACCTTAATTAAGTGTGTTTAAACATGAGGTGCTATGCTACAGCAGTTTCTGATCTTTTATAGATAGATAGATAGATAGATAGATAGATAGATAGATAGATAGATAGATAGATAGATAGATA
>JANRMT010062794.1:6975802-6999025 GCA_026402145.1 Polypterus bichir lapradei
AGTGATTTGGGCGTTAAAGAAATTGAGGGGTGCATGGAGTCTGCTGACAAACAAACGAGACAAACGAGCTGAGCTGGGTGGCAGGGTGGCAACGCGTCTGGAGAGGAGGATTGATTATTGTTTATTGGAGAATTGATTTGTTTATGAGTATTGTGGAGAGGAGGGTGCTTTGTGCACTTAATTGTTAAAATAAATTCAACTTTTGGACTTTTACCTGGTGTCTGACGTATTGTCTGAAGGTTCAAGGGAGTGATAGCGCCCCCTATCTGTCACACCACATATACAAGTAGTCAAACAAGAATGACAAAGCAATATAATTTTAAAAAGTCAAGGATATGACCCAAAAACATATGATCTTTGTAAAATAACTAGTCAGTCTCTTCAGATTATAAATGAGTGGGCCCACCTTAAGTAACGGGTCTGACCTCTAACTCATTCTTATCCTTTTCCTTTTCAGGAAAGCTTTTCCCAGACCAGACGATTAGAAATCATGTAGCGGACTAGGAAATCTGGCAATTAACAAAGCAAATCTGAGTGGCAATGGAGAAGCTACTCAAACATATTGCTATAGTAGCCAAGGAGCCCATACCTAACATAATAACAACACACACCAAGATTGACCTACATGAGCTTCAATGACCCCTTTGTCAAAGCTTTCTGGTCCGCTAGTCCACTGGGCCATCTATAAGTGGCATCTTCAGTGATCTTGCACTGGATCATTATTACTAGTTCACCAAATAACACAGGATATGATGGCTTTGTTTGATATGCATTTCCCTGGCCTGCCCTCTAAAGCACTCCTCTTTTCAACTTTATTAATTCAAACCCTCTTTATTTTCTAAAGCTTCTTTGTAAATCTCTTTATACAACAAACAACAGCCAAGCAAAACCAAATGATTTCTGCCCTAGAGACTACTCCAGATACATTTCAGTATAATTTTTTCTATATTTCTACAACTAGAACTGACAAATTATGTGACCTGCTCTGGACAGTTTTGGAGACAGGACTGGCAGTTTTCTGGTTTGCTACCCAGTTCCTCACTCATTAGGTCACAGTTCCTTTTAATACACATCAGTGCTTTATTTGATCCTTTGGATTGACGAACAGGTGTATTTGTTTTATTCATTTATTTCTTTATGGTTTTACCTTTGGCAGTGTATTTTGAAAATGTAAACTGTTTCCACACACATTTTAGATAGTATACTTGTATTACACAGTGTTTTTGAAAAACAGCTTTGTTATGTTTGATATCTTTCTTACTCAAAAATAGAGTTACATCTCTCTATTATAATAAACAAATCCTGGGACGAGATGAGACTTTTTAAGAGAGATATTTTCACATCCCGCGAGACGAGACTTTATGCCAAGAGATTTAACCACACCCAGGACCGGAAATAAAAGACAAAGAGTAGATGACAAAGTAGAACATTGTAAAGAATTCAAAAACGTTGGCGCAATACACATGTGGAGCAGGTTAGAGATAATGGAAGTACAAAAATTTGAAGGTCTCAAAAAGAGGATAGTAAAGATCGCATTAGCGCAAACAAACGAAAATTATTACTCGGTGAAATAACAGAACAGCGAAAAGAGATCGAATATATTGTTCAGATTTGAATTTTAAGTCGGAGACTTGTAGATCGTCTAATTCATGTTGCTGTCAGGGAAAAGTAGTGTTTCTACCCAATGAAGAGGCGTATCCACGAGAATTAAAAGATTTGTTGTTTGGTGAAAGTGAAATCCACATACACGAGCAGGAAGAGACACGAAGAGGCTGGCATGTAGCGCAGGACAGGGGGGATGGCGAGCAAAGCGAGCAGGGGGTGAAGACCCCTAGTATTATTTTAATAACAACATGCTTGGCTGTGTTTTTCCTCCCCTGCCTAATATGTACTGACCGTAATGAAGTATACTAGTCACTCTATTTCAAGAGATACAGAGAACAGAAAAAAATAACACAGTGACATGGATATCTGCAGTGATGATACAGATGTTCTGGATGTATTAGAAAAGAAACTAAATTCAAACTGGTGTGTGGCATTCAGTGCTGCCACTGTACACAACATTGCTATTAAGCGTCAAGGAGCAGCACAATACTTGGAACATCAGGATTACAGGCATAAATCAAGTGGGCCTGCACTTTACAATACAGCATAAAAGTAAATGACATTAGATAACCTATAGGAAGACAAAGTAAAATGCACAGACTCAGACTTTGAAAAATAAATACAATTTTATGGGAGGTGAAGGCCACAGTGGCTTTGGGTTTTCATTGCAACTGACCTCTTAATCAGTTAATCAGACCTCTGGATCTCCTGAGTATCAGCAGTATGGTGAAATAATGTTGCTATCTATCATTGCTTCTTTAACACCCATCTATGTATTTACAGCCATGGTTAGCTCTGTCTACTCTTTAGACACGATACAGGTGGATGGGGAGAACCTTGTGTTAAAATAAAGAATCCAGAGTCTTTAAGGGATGATCTGATTTCACCTGCTATCTTACAGTGAAAGGTTCTGCCTTAGAAGGTAAATGGAAATGGACCTTGGGAGGCCCTGCCCAGTAAGGTTAATCCTGTGTTCATTGCAGCTATTGGGCAGGTAGATTGGAACAAATTACCTGAGGTTCATGGAGTCAGAGAAGAAATTCCACTTTGGCAGGAGTGTAAGTGACTACTCAAAAGTGTCTAAACCTGGAACTTAGGAATAATCAAGACAATATACAAGCAACTACAAAAAGCCTATATGTGACAGTCTTTAGTGAACCAATGACTTGTGTGACCTATATTTCCAGTAAGATAAATTGTGACTTCCTTGAACAGATATAACCTATATGGGCTCTCTGCTTCTTTCACTGCTGCCAGATCACACATCTATTTAGATCAGGGGTCTCCAAACTGCGGCCCGCGAGGCCCTCTCATCCGGCCCGTGGAGACTTTTTTATCTATGGAAAAAAATTACGGAAATTTATGTGTATCCTGCCAAGATCAGCCGCCGCTTATGTGGACATTACGTTTTTACTGAATTAAAATAGAGGTGCGCAGTAGTGTGTTATGTTTTTCAACCGATCACTACATTGCAAAACCTTATTTGCTGCTTACTTTTTCTACTTCTGTTCACAGTCAATGAGATGATATAACGCCATCTAGTGGCAGAATTTTTAAATGGTTTGCTGCTTGTTCAAGACTTGATTATTTTGATCACAGTTTGCCAGTTGCAGTTGACTGCTGCGATGAGGAGGTGTTGGTGTCAGTTAGCGTCTAATTGCGAAACATGTTGCACTCTATTTTATTTAGTGATAATTTCCTTCGCGTAATTACTTACCAGTGTGTATAAAGTATTGGGAATGTCGTTAGTTTAACAAGAATTTTCTGAATATTCTGAAGAGGAAACATTAAAAGCAACAATCTCCCTACCATAAGTGGGTATATTTGCAGACTATATTCAGGTAAGTTTAACTTAAGAAATCATAAGAATTTTTAAAAATTGTTTCGGGTCATTTGCAGCTATGATTGCGACGAAATTAGTTCGCATAATCAGGTTTTTTGAGCGATATTGTGTGCAAGATACTTTCAGTTTCACTATTTATTCATGTTGAAGTCACTTTATTTTAGTGCCCAACGATGGCCGAGAAGAGGAAAAGAAAAATAGAAGTTGAGTGTCGGCAATTTCAAGAGGAATGGAGTTTGAAATACTTCTTCATCAAATCCGACGAGAAAGCATTGTGTGTGATTTGCAATGAAACCGTGGCTGTGATGAAAGAATACAATCTGCGCCGTCATCGTCGAAGCAAACATCAGGAGAAATATGCACAGTTAGAGGGTAAAGTTCATGCCGAAAAATTTTCTAAATTACAAAATCAACTCACATCTCAGAGGGCATTGTTCAGTAAATCCTCAAATGAAAATGAATCCTTAACTAAGGCCAGTTATAAAGTTGCCTACGTCCTGGCTAAAAGTGGCAAACCATTTACAGATGGTGAAGTAGTGAAGGAATGTTTGTTGGAGGTGGCTGAGGAACTTTGCCCAGAAAAGTCGAAACAATTTAAAAATGTAGCTTTGGGTGCAAATACCATTGCCCGCCATGTTGAAAACATTGTGACTCAAATAGCGAAAAATGCAAGCAAGTTTCACCATTTTTCAATTGCAATGGATGAATCGCTGGACAGCTGTTCCATCTCTCAACTGCTTGTGTTCATTAGAGGTGTGGATGAAGACATGAACATAACACAAGAGCTGGCTTCCCTACATAGCATGTATGGCACTGTTACCGGAGAGGATATATTCAATGAATTGAAAAAAACATTTGCTGATTATAACTTGGACTGGACTAACCTCAGTTGCCTGACTGATGATGGAGGAAAGAACATGAGTGGCATAAAGAAAGGCTTGGTTGGACAAGTGAAGCAGATGTGTAATGAGAAAAACATTCCACAACCAATGTTCCTGCACTGTATTATTCACCAGCAAGCTTTGTGTGCTTAATATGTGGACATTAGCAGTGCACTGAATCCTGTGGTGAAGATGGTGAATTTAATAAGGTCACATGGGCTCAACCATAGACAGTTCAGAGACATGTCGAAAGATACTGACACCGAATCGCAAGATTTACCATATTACACAGCAGTAAGATGGCTAAGTTGTGAGAAAGTTATGAGCAGAGTATTTGAATTAAGAAACGAAATAGGTGACTTCCTGGAAAGTAAAGGCAAACCACAGCCATTACTATCTGATGAAGAGTGGGTATGGAAATTGGCCTTTGCTGCAGACATAACTAGTCATTTAAATTTTCGGAACCTAAAACCACAAGGAGAGAAATATCTAGTTTCTGATCTATACACCCACCTGAAGGCCTTCAGATCTAAACTTGTCTTGTTTTTGGAACAAGTACAGGCCAACAACTTGGCGCACTTTCAGCAGTGCAAGGTCTTCATGGCTGAAGCAACAGCTGAGTTCCTCACGTCATCTGCACGTGAGATCATCAAAGACCTCCAGCTGCAGTTTCAGGAGCGGTTTTCTGACTTGGATTCAAAGGCAGAAGAAGTGAGACTGTTTCAAAACCCATTTAAAGCAGATGTGGCCAGTTGCCCAGATGAACTGCAGCTGGAGGTCATTGAGTTGCAAGCAAATGACTTCCTTAGGGACAAGTTCAAAGAAGGACTGGTGGGTTTTTACCAGTTTTTGCCCAAAGAAGACTTTCCTAATGTCAATACTTTTGCATCAAGGTACCTTTCAATCTTTGAAACAACATACTTGTGTGAACAAACATTTTCAAGAATGAAATACGTGAAGAACAATTTGAGAACAAACTTGTCTGATGATAATCTCAGGTCACTGTTGATGTTAGGGACATCAAATCTAAAGCCAGAAATGTCTGCTATTTTGGCATCCAGGAAACAATTTCACCATTCCCACTAATACAGGTGTTCATGTGTAGTGTATCAATGTTTTATTAAATAATAACTGAATAAAATAATATTAAATAAATAATTAAAAACAACATCTATGTTTTGATTCTTTTTTATTTGGACCTCGAGTGTGTAGTCGGCCCCCAAACTGCTGTTTGATAGTTAATGCGGCCCTCGGGCTGAAAAGTTTGGAGACCCCTGATTTAGATAATAAATAGCAAACCTGAAATTTATATTTATTGAAATGGGATGCAAATCATAAATGATGTTTCTTAACAAAATTAAATTAAAACTTACATTAAATCGTGTGAAAAAGTAAAAAAAAAAAAACTAAAACAGTAGTAAAGACGCAAAGCGACCATTTGAAAGACTTCTACTGAAAGCCTTCATCCGACCAGTGTGGTCCTCCTGAAACGAAACTTGATTGAAGATACATGTTTATCTAAGTATCGGGTATTTAAACAACCTGGAAAATTCGTTTTACCAACGGGTCTGCTTTGTCATCTTTCATCGTTATCTTTCAAAGTCCCAAACCAGCATACGAGCTTTGATAAAATGAGCGTATGCTTCCATCTAGCGGTCACTTATATGGAATTTAAGATTTACTTTGGAAGCATCCGTTCTGCTTCTTCTAATGGCCATTTTCAACTCTAGACAAAAATAACTTCGTAGTGGGTTTCACTATCTTGTTTTGCACCAGTTCTGCAGATGCACAAAGCTCTTTGTAACACTCGGGTATGCTACGCAAGTTTGCTTCTAAAGACACATCCGAATCTCCATTAGCAAATACGAACATGGAAGAAAATTGCTTGTGTCAGACGAGTGTAACTGTTTTAGAAAAGTGCAATTAAGTGACCCGGTATATATCAAGATACCTTTATGTTTCTGAGTTTTTACATACTTTGACTTTTATGTTTGTATGCATGTATTTATCTATTTTAACAGTCTTCACTTTTTTTTAACACGCCTTTATGAGATGCGCACTATCTCATGGATTCTTCCACGAACAACAGAATGTCTCCGTGGTCCAAAGGCTAAGGTGTTGATCACAATGCGGGTTCCTTTTGAAAACACGACAAAGGGAACAGTTTTACCGTAGCTCTGTACCGGGAAGTGTCTTTGGATTGTGCAAGCGTAGAAGGGCGAATATATGAAAAAACATTGTATAATTCCTAAAACGGTTCTTTAGTTACGGCAGATATATATGTACCTCAAGGACATTAAAGTTAGTCTTTATTGTGGAGTAAGCATTACAATAATGAATATATTTTTCAAGTGGACGTCATCCTTTCATAATCATGGTATACACTGATTTGCCATGAGAAAGTGTACCTAAGCGAATTATTCCTTTGTCCATTTTAATTAATATCACGCCTATTCTTGCAGTTTAAAATGGCGTCTGCATGGTAACAGTCCGACAGTAAAAACAGAAGCATTAAAACCTACCGAATAGTTTATTTTCAACCCAGGAATGTTATGGAGTATTGATATGCACCTCTTCTTCTTCCAGATATTGGCAGGTTGGGGTCATATCCTTTAATCCATTACTGCCATATACTGGCAGGAGGTTTCAATATCAATTCCCTAACTACATTCCAATTTCTAGAAGGTATTATACATTTTCGAATCTTTTAGATATTTAATAAAGACTTTAAATAGACTTCTATTTCCAGTGATGTGAATTTCTATTGTGACAAATGGTTGGTGCCCATTTCCATCCGTAACGCCTCCTTAATGGAAAGGGCACTACCTCCTATGGAGCGCTAGATGGCAGGTCTGGTTTGCAGCGGTGCCTCAGATTCCCACAGGGCTACAACGGAGTTGGAGTTCGGCACAGCCCTGTTGGGTTCCGTGGGTGCCAACGGGGATGCTCTAAGAGCGATGAAGCCCTGCTACATCAGGCTTCCATCACACCTAGGAGTAATTCCAGATAATGCTGATCAGCAACCTGAAGTTCTTCCAGGTGCAGCATAAAAGGGATTGCTTTAGTTCATTCAGGAAGCCAGAGTGGGGAGGGGGAGGATGATAGATTGCAGTCTAAATGATTATATACCTGTAGAATTGACCGTCTGGTTCTTCAGTATCATAAATCTGTTACAAGTTCTATCCTTGACCTACTGCGGTTTCCTTACTGTGCCAACAGGCTATTTGAGGAGCAGTAAACATGGCTATCTGTTATATGTTATGCATTTAGACTGTCCAGTAATATAAGCCAGGATCTTATTTGTAGATTTCAATTTTGCATTTAACACAATCATACTAGAAATTCTCCATAGCAAACTTCTGTGTATGAATGTTGACTATGCCACAATTCTCTAGGTTTCTGATCTTCTAAAATAGCAGACGTCAGAGTGTGAAGATGGGCAGAAATCAGTTAGGGCTCCTGACCCTTAGCACAGGGTCCCCCTAGGGCTGTGTTCTATCTCCTCTCTGTCTACACCAATGACTGCACCTCCAGATAACCTTCTGTTAAAACCGCTGAAGTCTGCTGATGGCACCACCATGGATTGGTCTGATCATAAACAAGGATGAAGTGCCATATCTGAGAACAGTGGATCAGCTGGCCAGTTGGTGCACTATCAACAATCAATACTTGAATCCTCCAAAAATAGTAGAAAAGAGAATGGATTTTAGAAGAAACTTCTAACCTCCTGCTCCCCTCATTATAGGTGATGTTACTGTCAACAGGGCAGAATCATTTAAATTTCTTGATACCACTGTCACTCACATTCTGAACCAGGATGAAAATAGCTCCTATCAATAAAGCTCAGTAGCAGATGTTTTTCTCCATCAACTTAAAAAGTGTAACCTGTTCTAATCAGTGTTGGTACAGTTAAATAGAGCTCTTATTGACAGCATCCTCAGTTTCTCCATAACAGTTCTGTATGGTTTGGCATGTGCTCACTCGAAATATAAACTGCAGTGTGTTATTCAGACTTCAGAAAAGATGTTCAGCCTATACATCACAAGTCTGGAAACATGCATATAATCAAAGACCGCTCGCACCTAGGCAGCCATCTCTTCCAGTTATTACCATCAATGAAATGTTACGAGTCACTGAAGGTAACAACTACTAGAAATATGAACAGTCTCCTCTTACTTCACTCACTACAGTTAAGCATAGTCTCTGATTCATCTTGGCTTTTTTTCCTGATTTTTAAACTCCTCTAAACCAATCTTAATTATTTTCATTTTGTGTTTATTTTATAAGGACTTACTTGATATATCACTGGGCATAGTTACAATTCTGCTTTACTATACTGTATTGTTTTATATATTTGTGTTTTATGCAATATATTTTTCGCTACTACTAATGTTGTGATGGTATCATATATTGTGTATTGTGTTGTTAAATTGTATTTACCTTGTTATTTGTTTGGCTGTTACACCAAGAGAAATTCCCAGCAACTATGTTGCATGTCAATAAAGTGCAAAGTTAAAATAGTCCCTCACATTAAAACATGATTGTCTTTCTACTTTTTCAAGTACAGTAGTCTGTTTATTTAAGTTATTATTTGCTAATATGCATGGCAGTCTGTCTGATAATAAAGCATTTGATGCCATTTAGCCTTGAGTCTACTCTGCTCCTCCTCAGCATTCATCATTAGGATACAAATAAAGGAATATGCCACCTAACAATGATCACTATTTTATCTGTCCCCATGCAGAGACAAATTAATGCACAGGTTTATTTAGGCTTAAACCCTGGGCTCTAAAAGAGTGAAAGGACCTCATGGCTACAACAAAAAAAGAAGGCATAACCTTTTAAATTGTGTTATCTATTTCAAAGCATATAAAATGAAAACAAGTAGTGCTTTCATTTAAAAGAAAATAAACATTTCTTGAACTTGCTGTCTGACTCGGTAGTTCTCAAAGTAGGGGGAATTCTTGGGGAGCCTGTAATGGCTCGACTCTTCTCTAAAAGCTTTTATAGTAGTAGGTGAATCACTACCACCTTTTCATTACAACAGTTTTATTCTGCCAGCTTTTAGATTACAATAATACTTCCATTGACATTTGCTTGTTCAAATCCACACCCTTGCTCATTTCTCAATAATTCTTTTATATATACTTGATAATCAAGGTTAAACAAAAAATAATTTGAAAAAAGGGCATGTCATATTTAAGTGACACATCTAATAGATCAATTGAAATGGTTTGTTCAAGAAAATGGTAATAAACTTAAAGGAAAGAGCACTTATCAGAAAATAAACTTCAACCTGATTATGTATGGATCTACATGCTTGCTTATTTATTGCCTTTTGCACTGCTTGTTTTATATTCAGAATTCCCCAACCATTTCAATTGAAAAATTATATGACATTTATAATAAATGCACATACAAAAAAAAAAGAATAATTGTAAGCTACACAGTCATTGGGAAATCAGAACTAAAGAAAGGAAAATCTATACTAATAAAAGGCAAAGCCCTCACTGACTGACTGACTGACTGACTGACTCATCACTAATTCTCCAACTTCCCGTGTAGGTAGAAGGCTGAAATTTGGCAGGCTCATTCCTTACAGCTTACTTACAAAAGTTAGGCAGGTTTCATTTTGAAATTCTACGTGTAATGGTCATAACTGGAAGGTATTTTTCTCCATTTACTGTAATGGAGTTGAGCTTGAAAGCCGTGGGGGCTGAGTTTCGTATGACATCATCACGCCTCCCACGTAATCACGTGAACTGACTGTCAACGCAGTGTGTAGAAAACCAGGAAGAGCTCCAAAATGCGCTGAAGAAAACATGCATTATACAATTGAGAAGGCAGCGAAACAATAAGAAGCGAGCAAGTGACATATACTACCATATTCATGAGTGCTGCTACTTCGGAAACAAAGCAAGGTATAAACCTAAACTTTAAATTAAGTTAATAGACAGGCTGCCGCTGGCGTTTTTCATGCCCACGGGTAATGCGGGATACAAGTTTAATGAGAGGATGCAGGATATAAACGAGAGTTTTGATCACTTTGTAACTAAGTTAAAATTGCAGGTGAAGGGGTGTGCTTATGCAAATTCCGAGAGACTGTGTTTGTGGGGGATTGACAGTTAAGGCGGGTGGGGGAGTCACGTCATCATATCCCCTCCCATTTACCTCATTTCGCTCTGAGCTGAGCTCCGCGGCTAACGCCATCTTCCGAATCAACTTCGTCACACTGCCACCAAATACACACAGAAAAATCCACAAGTTAATACACACGCTGTCTCTAGAGTTTCTCCACACTGAATCCTCCAGGCACTACTTACAAAAGGTTACATTGACAATTGCACAGCTGAGAAGCTTCGATGCATGTGCTCCATAACGCGTTAAAAATATAAAGTCACTGTCGGAATAAATAAAGTCAAAACTTAAAGTCAAAACTTGTTTCTGAATATATAAAGTCAAAACTTTAATATAAACTCAGCGCTGGAATATATAAAGTCAAATCTTGAATATATAAAGTCAGCGTCGGAATATATTGTCACGCTTGGGTCACAGATTTGCACAGAGACACAGGAGGTCGTAGAAACAAGAAGGGTTTTTATTCAAACACTGCAAACACATGAGCTTAAACATGCTCAATGACAAGTCAGAGATGACAGTTTCGCTAGGAGCAGAGAGAGAGAGCGATAAAAGCAAGCAAACAATCAATTTTCAACTGACAGGCACTGCACAAGGCTTTTAAGTTAGCAGAGTATCGCACGAGGTTTGCATCACGCGTTATAGCGCAAGTGAGAAAGTAAGGAGCAATGTGAGGGTAGTCTGTGTTTCAGGGGTTGTGGTTTTCCCAGAGGCATCTATATCTACTTGGGGTGCGATCAGCCCTCCAGCTCACATCCTCCCCCTCAGCTTTATTCACATTTCCAAGGAATCAAGCGACTCTCTGTACCAGGTTCATTTAGTCTTGATAATACGTCTGCGTTGACGTGTTCAGAACCTGGTCGATGTTTTACTGTGAAACGGTAAGGTTGTAAGCCCAGAAACCATCTCATGAGGTGAGAGTTTGTATCTTTCAGTCGGTATGACCATTGAAGTGGAGCATGATCAGTTACCAAAGTGAAGTTTTGTCCCCACACGTAATAGCGAAGCCCTCCAGCTCACAATATAAAGTAAGTGCTGGAATATATAAAGTCAAAACTTCAATATATAAAGTCATCATCGGAATATACAATGTCAGTGCTGCAATATCCATCCATTTCCCAACCCGTTGAATCCGACCACAGGGTCACGGTGGTCTGCTGGAGCCAATCCCAGCCAACACTGGGTGCAAGGCAGGAACCAATCCTGGGCAGGGCAAATGCATCATTTTCAAAACATTAACCGAATAGTGTTTTTTTAATTTATTTTTCTGAATACGTTTTTGTTAACTTACTTCAGTTCAGAGTCGTTTCAATCAATATATTTTGACTTTGAATTTATATATTCAGGAATGAGTTTATATACTCCGATGTTGACTTTATATAATCAGGAATGACTTTATAAATTCTGACGCTGACTTTATATATTCAGGTTTTCACTTCATATATTCCAGCGCTGACTTTATATATTCTGACGCTGACTTTATATATTCAAGTTTTGAATTTATATATTCCAGCGATGACTTTATGTATTCAAGTTTTGACTTTATATTTTCCAGTGGTGACTTTATTTATTCAAGTTTCGACTTTATATATTTAGAAAAAAGTTTTGACTTTATATATACCGACACTGACTTTATGTATTCAAGTTTTGACTTTATATATTCGGGAATGACTTTATATATTCAAGTTTTGACTTTATATATTCTGACGCCGACTTTATATATTCAGAAAATCAATGTATTTGCCTGTTTCGCACCCCATAGTATATGTGTGTGTGTAAATATGTACACATGTATGTATATATATATATATATATATATGCCAGCAGCACTCATGACAATGACAAAACAATTACGTTGTCAATCATGTTACGTTATTATTAAAATGTTTCCTTTTCTTTTTACTTCTCTGCTGCCAAGCGTGGGTATTTTGATATATATATAGATATAGATATAGATATATAGATATATATAAATATGACAACAACACTCATATCAATGACAAAACAATTACATTAACAATCATGTTACGTTATTTTTAAAATTTTTCCTTTTCTTTTTCATAACTTCTTTTATACACTACTTCTCCGCTGCGAAGCGCGGGTATTCTGCTAGTTTCTGATAAAGCTCAAATTGTGTACTAATTAGCTAAGTGCAAAAGTCCTTACCCAAATGATGACAGCCTTATACCTCCAGCTGTCTTTGCAATGTAAGTTTGCTTGCCAGCTCGACCCAGTTATGAAACACATCCATTAACTGGCACATCTTTCTATTATAAAAAAAAAAAATCTTGGAAGGTTGGAAGGAGACGAGACGTGATTTCTTCAGAGAGACACTTTCATGTCCCATGAGATGAGTCTTTGTGCCAAGAGATTTAACCATGCCCGGGGCCGGTAATAAAACAAAGAGTAGATGACAAATTAGAACGTCATAAAGAATTCAAAAATGTGGGCGTGTCAAAAAAAGGATAGTAAAGATTGCATTAGCGCAAACAAACGGAAATTATTACTTGGTGAAATAATGGAACAGCGAAAGGAGATCGAATATATTGTTCGGATTTAGACTTTAAGTTGGAGACTTGTAGATCGTCTAATTTGTGTTGCCATCAGGGGGAAAAAAAGTAGTGTTTCTTTCCAATGAAAAGGCGTATCCATGAGAATTAAAAGATTTGTTGTTTGGTGAAAGTGAAATCCCGCAAGAAAAATCATTTCTCATTTGTGTGAATGCTATGTCAGATACATTTCTTGTAGAGAGAAACGATATTCACTCATGGGCAGTTATACACTGCATTGTCACGATGTAATTCCAAACACAGAATCAAAATTCAATGCGATATTGATGGAAAGGTAAAAGAGAAAAGAGATCAAATATATGGACATAGGTGATATGACAGAAGTGCGCCGCACAAGATGCAGATCAAACGGCACGGCAGCAGCAGTAAGCCAGCAGCTGATCGAGCAAAGAGTAGGTAAAAAAAAAAAAGTGTATTTGTTTCCCATTGTATCACCGTTTAAGAGGGGGTTTCGGAGGAGCGACCACGTCTCCTTGAGGTGCGTTCAGCCCCCCTCTTCACAACGTGAGTGGCAGAGACGCAAAGTGGCTGGCGTGTAGCGCAGGCCGGGGGGGGGGGGGAAGAATGGGGGAGGGGGGCAAAGTGAGCAGTAACTTTAAATGAGTTATTTAAATGAGTCTTGCGAAATGAAAAATTTGCATTTCAGTTAGTTGAATCAACTGACACAAGTGGATTTGCTAAGCTATTTGTATTTGTGAAATACAGCCTCGATGCATTTTAAAGAGTTGTTGAAAGAACTAATGTGTAATGGGGTGTGCACATTACAAGGAGGAATGGAAAACAATTTTTAAAAATGTCTGGTCTAACTGGACAATTTGATTTCTTAAAATGAATTATTTGTTTTTATTTGTCTTCTTAATAAGCTGTCATGTTCTAAATCCTTAGAGCAGCGGTTCTCAACCTTTCTAGTGCCATGACCCTTTAATACAATTTCCCATGCTGTGGTGACCCCAACCGTAAAATTATTTTCGTTGCTACTTCATAACTGTAATTTTGCTACTGTTATGAATCGTAATGTAAATATCTGATATGTAGGATGTATTTTCATTGTTACAAATTGAACATAATTAAAGCGTAGTGATTAATAACAAAAACAATATGTAATTATATATTGTGAAATATTTATTTCTAATTACAAATAAATGAAATTTTGTCTTAATGACTTACGTTTGTTTTTCTTTATTATGTATTGAACTGTATTCACCGTATTCATGTGGTATACTTATTTGAAAATGTGAAAAGCATGGTGTAGCATGGGTAACAGTCTTAATATAACAACAGTAAACTACATTGCTACAAAATTGTTGTGACATTACGCGTAAAAAGCCAACGTCAGTGCAAAGGTTGAGGCTGCTTCTTTCTCACCAGATCAGAAATTCTCGGGGCAGTCTTTGCAAGAGCACAACGAAGATCATCTTCTGCAACAAGTCTACTTCTGTATTTAGACTTGATAACCAACAAGCTGAAAAACCCTGTTTCGCAAAGATATGTTGTTGGAAATGGAAGAAGAAGTGTGTAAATCCCTGTCACGCCATTCGATGTACAGTAATGTAAACAGTTAAAAATAATAAAGTTACGGCGATTAAAACGTTTGAAATTATTCTGATTCAATTGTCTGCAACATATATCCTCAAATGACAATTATAGTAAAAAATCTAGTAACTACCAATGGAAAAAATTTGTACAATAACAAGTTTTACACATTAGAATAGACAAAACCCATATTATTAATGGTCTTAGGCGACCCCTGGCAAATCGTCATTCGACCCCCGAAGGGGTCGTGACCCACAGGTTGAGAACCGCAAAATCGTGTAGCTCCATGCAGTTTGCATAGTGTAATATGTTTTGTTTTATTTTCTGTAATTCAGTTTCATTTTTGATATCACTTTTATTCACTTGATTTTTTTTCCTTCCCATTACATTACTTCCCCCCAACATTTTTTTCTTGTTTCTTCAAATGGGGCAGTGGTAAGGGGCACAGACATGTCATAGCCCATGGACACCCGATTTTGATAAACTGGCCTGAACCCATGTTGTTTTTGGTAATGTCAGAGAAAATTTTTTAATCTCATGTTTTCATGGAGAATGGAGGTAACAAAATCCTTGATACACTGGGCCTTAAGAGATGCCGATGGAGAATAACAGAAAACAAGATCAAAACATCCATGCCATCATCTCCATGCTTCTTAAATCTGGCAAAGATCAGATTGTTTTGGATATAACTTACTTTCATTGATGAATTTGGATGCCAATTTACTAGCCAAAGTTATGACAATTCAACTTCAAGCTGGCATATACAAACTTGTTCATCCAGACCAGACTGTTTTAATTCATTCTCACTGTCCTGCTGATAATGTACATTGCCCATTAAATATTATAAATAAGGTTTATTCTCATACAAGACCTGGAGCACTCTTTTCACTGGATGCTGAGAAGGCCTTTAACAGTCTAAACAGGCATTATTTGTAGAAAGTTATGCAGTTGGTGGCCTTTGGTAACCCTTCATTACTATGACTATGACACTGTGCTAGTCAGTTCTTTCTAACTTGGACCTACTGTATCTCACCCCTTTCCTATTTGCAGGGGAGTGAGACAAGGCGTTCCCCAACTCTTTATTCTAATGGTTAATAATGCATCTCATAAATTTTTTCTCTATGCTGATGATATTCTGCTGTTTTTGGGGAATGATTCAGATGATTTACCTCATGTTTAAATTTTTTTTCATTAATTAGAGAAACATTTCTGGTATAAAATAAATTGGAGCAAATCTACCCTTCTCCCTTTAAACATCTCTAGTGCAGGGCTTCTCAAAGTCAGTCCTGAGGGCCCACTGTGGCTCCAGGCTTTTGCCTCAAACAGATTCATAATCAGTGACAACTGCTAACACTGATCTTAATTAATTAGCTGGTATTTCCTTTTCTCTTCTCTTATTAATAAAGCACAGCAGTATGATTTTTACATTTATTATAAGATATTTAAAAAATAGTTCCATTTTTGCTAAAGATTTAAATGCTTAACTCACTTTTGTTGTTTTCATTAAATTATACTCTTTCTCTGTGCAGTTTGCTCCCTTCATTGTATCTTAATAATGACCATTAAAAACGAGCAGAGCAGACACCCAGGCAAACAACACTGCAGCCACGGGGGTCCACAGGACCGAGTTTGGGAAACACTGTTCCAGTTGATCATTATTCACCCTCTCCTTCATCCCATTGTAATATTCTTTAAATACCCATGTATTATTATTATCCAAGTTCTTAAAGATATCATTGTGTTAAAATTTCACTGTGTTTCGGAAGAGGTTAAACAATCATACCCTTTAGTTTCAGTCTTGGTTGTCTATAATTAAGATGTAGATACTACCACATTTAAACCTACATGAGTGCAATACAATAATTATGAATCATCACTTTTTGTGGAAATATACATTGGCTAAAATTAAACATTTGGTACTTACTCTGCCACAGCAGATGAGAATATGTCCTTACCTGATTTTGAGCTTTATCATCAGCCCTTTGTTTTATGTCCTCTTTCTCATTGGTTTCCCCCTCTCCCTTCTACCCCTTCCTGGCTTTCTATAGGAACCAACTAGTCTTCACCTTCTGGATATATTTTTTTAGTCTGCAACATACTAAGGCTATGTCCACAATACTACTATTATATTTCAGCCATGGTTCCTCCTCCATATGATGTTCAAATTCCTGTCTTTTTTGTTGATTTTTTTAAAAATTTTGCTTATTTTAATATTTTTACTTATGTTTGCATTATTACGTGTTTTTATTAGTGTTGCGTATTATTACATTTCTATGTGTCTATGCTTGTTTTGTTATGTTCCTTGTATTTTCTGGGTCATTCCCCAAGAGGCGGAGCCACCTATCTAACTTTATCAAAGAACTGCCCTCAACTCAATAAAGGATGAGAATACAAGCAGTGCCTTGTGGTTCATCAAATGCATTCAGTAGTGTCGGAGAAGTCTTGTGTTTATTACTGAGCTTATGTGGATTCCTGGATCTTTTTGCTCTATTTTTGGCCATTCTTTTAAATTTTGCATTGGGAATTTCTTTGTTACTACACTGCCTATTTCAGGCAACTCCTTCTGCATTTTTTGTAATACATATTTTATTTACAAAGATTACTTGTTTCCCCTGTGTTACACAAGGTGAAGATTAAAGAATCCTTCCGCCTCTTTTTTTTTTTTTTGCTGCAGTTTTTGGGAATTTATGTTAAATTAAGTTCACAACAGCAAATTTAAACTAAAACAATCACTGTTCACACTTGTGTTTACACATCATTTACAAAAGTTCATTACTCACACTAAAATGAGTGAAAATGCATATGATGTAGCTGTTCACCTACACTGGGCATGTGTCCATTGGAGGAAACAGGATTGTCCTCCATTCATTTGCAGCCTGTGTTAACATACTAAGAACAGCAATTGTGATTATGAGAAAAAAAAAACAACAGATTGCTTTGTTTAGACTGATGATAAGATGGAATTGTTATTCAGAGTAACACACAAGTATAAGGTGAGCATAGTGACTGAGAATACAGACTGGGAGTCATGTCCACAAGTACAGCTACATTTTACAGTGCTACAAGGAGCACAATCCATCACCTTTCGATCAGGGAAGGGCCATGTAATAGGGACAAGCCAATCAGAGCTTGATCAGAATCTGCATTTTCAAAACTCACCTTTATCACCCATCCATGCTGCAGTGCTAAGATGGCATTTTCAGAAATATTTGGCTCTGGAGACTATATTCCAATGGCTCAGCTTTTAAGGGTTAAAAATGGTGGGGGAGTATGGTTGACTAATGTCTGTGTTTTTAAGAAAATTAAGTAGTGGTGGACGTAGCCTATGTCTAACATTAATAAATTAGACACTGTAACTTCCTGTCCACTTTGGATATCTCGGAAGTTGAGTCACATCTGGGCCTTGTTTAGAAATAGTAAATGTTGGTTGCTATGTTTTTTAATAATGCTCTTGATAGGCATCCCATTTCCTTTCAGTGCTGGTCTGCTCTAGGAATCCAAACACTTGGCAGTCTTACTTTGGATTCAGGGCTCTTTTCATTCCAAGACCTCCGCTTTAAATTCTCAGTTTATCCTTCTGTTTTTCCCTTTTAATTACAGTTAAGCTTGGTCCTCTATGTATGTGGTATATCTCTGTACTCTCTCATATCCCATATCATCCTTTTTAAAATTTTCCTTCTACCACCAGGTTTCAGTCTAAATCCGTCTCTGTCCTGTATGTGTGTCTTCATTGTGCTGGCAAGAAACTGCTTTCTGTTTCAGTAAGGTGAGATTCAGATATGGCACCTTCCTCTCCCTTGAGCTGGTAGTCAATTAAAATGTGGTCAAAAATTCTTCCAAAATTTCCTAATCATCAATTTATTTAATACTAGCAGAATACCCGCGCTTCGCAGCGGAGAAGTAGTGTGTTAAAGAAGTTATGAAAAAGAAAAGGAAAAATAAAAAAAAAAGTAACATGATTGTTAATGTAATTGTTTTGTCATTGATATGAGTGTTGTTGTCATATATATATATATATAGTAAAAGACTCAGTACAAGACAGCAAAAAGGTTTGGGGTTTTCCGGCCCCTTATATTGCTTGCAATCCAGGACAACAGTAAACAGGTCACAGTAAACAAAAAACAGTTTCAGATGCGACGCCATACTAGGCATCAGCGGCCATTTTTATATGGGAGGAGCCGGAAGTGCAGGAATGCTGGGAAGGAGGCGTGAAGGATGATGGTAGTGATGACGTCATAAAAAGATGGCGGAGGAAGGGCGGAAGTGGACGTACTGCGGTCAGTCTTATGGTGAAGCGTCTTTCGTTCTGGAAAACAAAGAAACAAGGTTAATACCCCGCCACGCCCCGCCGGCGAACATCTTTTGAGGTGCTTTAAGGTCCCTCCGCGGCTTCCTATTCGCGCATGCGTGACACGACCCCCCCCTCAGCCCGAAACCGTCAGGACGGGTGGACCGAACCGAGAGGTCGTGAATACGCGAGAGGGCATCGGCGTTGGCTTGAAGGCCGCCACGGCGATAAGTGACCGTGAACTTATAAGGCTGTAAATCCAGAAACCACCTGGTGACTCGCGAGTTTGACTCTTTATGAAGGGACATCCACTGCAACGCGGCGTGATCTGTCACCAGAGTGAACTCGCGACCCAACAGGTAGTATCGGAGATAAGTCACAGCCCACTTAATGGCCAGGGCCTCCTTCTCCACCGCCGCGTACCGGGTCTCGCGATCCAGCAGTTTCCGGCTCAGGTACATCACAGGGTGTTCAACACCATCGATGCTTTGGCTTAACACGGCGCCCAGGCCTGTGTCCGAAGCATCGGTCTGGAGAATAAATGATAAACCAAAATCAGGGGTTCTTAATACAGGCGCTGACGTTAGGGCCTTTTTTAAGTCACTGAATGCAAGTTCCGCCTTTTCGTTCCATACCACACGGAGAGGAGCGCCTTTCTTTGTTAAGTCAGTCAAGGGCGCTGCCCTCTCGGAGAAACGGGGTACGAACCGGCGGTAGTACCCGGCTAGCCCCAAGAAAGCCTGCACCTGTCTCTTGGTACTCGGACGGGGCCATTCCAAGATGTCTTTAACTTTGGAGCATTGTGGTTTCACCTGTCCTCGTCCTACAAGATAACCCAAATATTTGGCCTCCTTTAAGCCAAAGAAACATTTTCGGGGGTTTATACGGAGGCCGGCTTTAGCTAGGGTAGTGAGAACAGCTGAGACCTGCGATAAATGTTCTTCCCAGGTGCCGGAATAAATGACTACGTCATCCAGGTAGGCGGCACTATAGGACTGGTGGGGCTTCAGCACTCTATCCACCAGACGTTGAAAGGTCGCTGGGGCTCCGTGCAGCCCAAATGGGAGAACTTTATACTGCCAATGTCCACTAGGGGTGCTAAAGGCCGTTTTTTCTTTTGCGGATGCCGTTAAAGGAATCTGCCAATACCCTTTTGTCATGTCAAGGGTAGTCAAGTATCGAGCCGTACCCAATCGCTCAAGTAAGTCGTCAATACGAGGCATCGGGTAGGCATCGAACTTGGAGACCTGATTCAGACGTCTAAAGTCATTACAGAATCTCCAGGAGCCGTCCGGCTTGGAAACGAGGACGATAGGACTGGACCACGGGCTATGACTTTCCTCAATAATGTCCATATCCAACATTCGTTGCACCTCCAATTCCACTTCCGCCCGTTTTGCCTCCGGGAGTCTATAAGGTCTCTCCCGGACGATCACACCGGGATCCGTGACTATGTCATGCACAATCAGGGCAGTCCGCCCGGGTGTCTCGCTCACCACTTCGGGGATGGCGTGGATGGTTTGAATCATCTCACGTCGTTGTACGGGTGTTAGCTCGTCACCGAGGTTAAGGGCCGATGCGCCACTGAAAAGGGAGAGGGACCTACGAGTATCGGGAGAGTCTTCCCTTTCCTTCCAAGGTTTTAGCAGGTTAATATGATAGATTCTCTCACTCGGTCGATGATTAGGTTGGAGAACTAAATAGTCGACGAGTCCTTTTCTTTCTTTAACCTCATACGGCCCTTGCCAATGAGCCAGTAGCTTAGAATGAGAGGTGGGTACAAGAACCATGACTCGATCCCCCGGCTGGAACTCTCGAAGGACAGAGTTACGGTTATAACACCTGGCCTGCGCCGCCTGCGCACGAGTCACATGATCTTTTAGAATAGGCCTGATTTTGGAAAGCCTGTCGCGCAGTTGCGCAACATACTCCAGTATATTGGGGGAGGGAATGGTCTCAGCCTCCCATCCCTCTTTTAACATGTCCAAAATTCCTCGGGGTTGTCGTCCATATAATAATTCAAAGGGGGAGAAACCAGTAGATGCCTGTGGCACCTCCCGATAGGCAAAGAGTACAAGCGGTAGGAGTTGGTCCCAATTCCTGCCATCGGCGGTGACTACCTTGCGAAGCATCTGTTTAAGCGTCTGATTAAAACGTTCTACCAATCCATCTGTTTGGGGATGATAGACAGACGTCTTTAGGTGCTTTATTCGGAGTAGTTTGGCAACTTCCCTGAACATATCCGAGGTGAATGGAGTACCCTGGTCCGTGAGGACTTCTTTAGGAATACCCACTCTTGAAAATAAATTAACTAATTCCCGTGCGATATTTTTTGTAGTAGCGGAGCGCAGGGGAACCGCCTCTGGGTATCGGGTGGCATAATCAACCATGACCAATATGTATTTAAAGCCACGGTTGGAAGGATCGAGGGGTCCTACTATGTCGACCCCTATTCTATCAAAAGGAATATCTATCAGGGGAATAGGGACGAGAGGAGCGCGGTCCCTCCTAGGAATCTGGTGTATTTGGCACTCCGGACAGGACTGACAAAAACGCCGGACCTCCTCGTTAATCCCAGGCCAGTAAAACCGGAGCTTAATCCTCTCCAGTGTCTTCTCGGCCCCGAGATGGGCGCCCAGGAGGTGAGCGTGTGCTAGTTCACACACCTCCCGCCGGAAGGTGCGTGGTACTAGCAGCAATTTCCGCACCTCCCCTTCGTGAGTGGCTACCCGATACAACAGATCATTTTCCAGTACAAAGAAGGGCTCGCGTGGTATGGAACTATCAGCTTGTGAGCCGCCTGGAAGAACAACTGCATTCCGGGCAAACCGGAGGGAATCATCATTCCACTGCTCTCTTTTAAATGATGCAGGCGTGGACCGAAATTGACAGTCCAAATTAGTGAGCGGATCTTCCGAGTGGCCTTGCGGGAGTGTTCCCTGGCTTGTCCCTTCCCCGGCGGATACTTCCGGGTCAGAGTCTACAGCCTGAGAAACGCCCTGCGAGGTGCCTGCGCCATTTTGGTCTGCCCTGGAGCATGGCGTGGAGACCGCGGGAAGGGTGCCTCGTCCCCTCACAGCTAGACCTAAGGAAGCTTCGGGAGTAGTGCTCGTTTTACCGCAGTTTGTTTGTGACCAGTCTCGCCCCAGGATCACCGGATAGGGAGGTTCGGGCAACACCGCGACCATCTGAGAGGAAACCTGCCCTTTCCATGTAATAAAACATCGAGCGGAACGGTAAGACCTGGTCTCTCCATGTACACAAGTGACTTGTAGATGTTGTGTAAGCCACTGTCGCGGTAATACGTAACGGCGAGCAACAATGGTAATGTTGCTGCCGGAATCAAACAAAGCTACCACCGAGTGTCCATTTAATAACACCACTCCCGTGTTTGGTATTGCCAGCGGGTGCGACGGAGTACAGTACCTTTCCTTGGTGGCCCAGGTGCAGTCCATCAGCTCCGTGATGTTGAGGGGACAGGTCGGTAGTAGATGGGCGATCTCTCCACACTTGTAACAGCGCGGAGAGATCGGTTTTTCTTTGGTTTTCAACGGCGCTTCCGCAGCGCGTCGAGAGGGCTCGGGGTGGGCCACCCGTCCCTGTCGGTTCCCACGCGCTAGCCTTTCGGACCCCCCGGCTTGGTAGGCCGCAAGCTGACGCTCCAGTACCTCCAGGAGTCCCGACATGTCTTTATATGGATGGCGCCGGACCTGCTGGGCGAGAGAACTGGGTAAAGCGTTAACAAGGCCCTCACAGGCCACCTGCTCAACCACTTTTCTGGCTTGGGGACCTTCGGGCCTTAGCCGCCGCCCCATCTTTCCCCAGAACTCGAAAGCCTGCGCTCGGGCTGGCCTCTCTGGATCAAACTTCCAGTCTCTCCATTCAACCGCCTGCTGGCCCGGCGTTATGCCGTAGCGTGCCAGGATCTCCTGTTTCAGGAGGTCATAATTCACGGCCTCCTCCTCGGGGAGATCGTAATAAGCGCGCTGCGTGGGTCCCTTCAGATAGGGTGCCAGTATGGCCGCCCACTCGGACCGCTGCCACTTGTTACGGGTGGCCGTTCTTTCAAAAATGCCCAGGTATGACTCGACATCGTCACCCTCCGTCATAGCCACTAAAGGTGGGGGTTTTGGAGCCTGAGTTTCGTGGTGCAACTTACGTGCTTCCGCCAACTGGGCCCTTGTCAATTCCAACTCCTGATTGGTAGCGGCTTGAGCTTGTTGTAAAGCCGCGATCTGGGCATTCATCCCCTGGAGCACTGAGTTTAGATCCTGTCCTTCAGACATCTTCGGACAATTATCCTGCCGACTACGCCAATGTAAAAGACTCAGTACAAGACAGCAAAAAGGTTTGGGGTTTTCCGGC